>JASFAX010007237.1:0-26749 GCA_030737875.1 Allium sativum
CAAGAGCATGCAGAAGGCATTGAGAATGAAGCTCAAGATGTGTACCGCTTACCATCCACAGATGGATGTGCAAACAAAAAGGGTGAATAAGGTACTTGAAGATTTATTTAGACCATGTGTCCCAGACTATAGTCATTCATGGAAAGGCCATTTGCATTTAGTGGAATTTTCCTATGATAATAGCTTTTTGGCTAGTATAAGAATGACACCATTCGAATCTTTATACGGAAGACCGTTAATCATCGTCATGATGGTTAGAGATAGGAGACTGAGTGGTTCTTGGTACAAACTTAGCAAGAGAAGCCACGGGAAATATTGAGATCATTCGGGGGAAGATAAAATCTCAGTCTAGGCAGAAGAGCTGTATTGATTGATAGCTAAAGAGTTTGGAATTATCTGATGGAGACTTCATCAAAGTGTCAACAATGAATGGTGTACTTCGTTATAACAAATAAAATATCATAAAATAGAAGAAAGTACATCAAATGGAAAGGAAGTAAGATCTCCGCAATTTTCCATCCCCAAGTTGCCAGTATCCATCGACCTCTGTCCTATAAGCCTAAGTGGGGAAGAAGAAGGAAGAGAAAAGAGTGTATTAGACATAAAGTCTAGTGAATGAAGTAATAACTAGCATGATAAGTAAGGTTAAAAAAATAGACTTAATAATGATTCTAGTGTCATAAGTAATTGTGTACCTACACAACTTAAGGTAATATTTGAGGAGCTTAGGTTCTATCTTATGGATGATATATCTGTTGATTGTTTACACCTTTCTTACTATTTATTAAAAGTAGTTCCGTTAATTTTACCCTTTGATCGACTCTTACTCTCTTTTGTTTCCATCCTGTAACCTACCATCATGTAGTAACATGCCATTAGTAGGTCCTACCTACTAGCAAAAAAGATACGTAAATTAGCGCATGTCATAGTAGTCCCTGATTGAAATCTGCATGCTCAGAAAACTTCAGATGTGTTACTAATCAAACTATATTGACCTTTTGTACCATTGTTCAACCTAATTGTTCCCTATTTTTCTAAAACCATCAGATCTTGTCTGAAAGGGGATGTAACACCCCACGTCCATTAATGTCACTCACAAAGGGAATGCATTAACTTCCATGGAGGTTTTAAGTGAATATAGAACAGTAAAATTACAACAAGACAGATATAAAATAGTACTTGGAAATTCAAAAACTTTATTTCATTGTAGCAGAAGTCAAAACATGTTTGATTACATCATAACACCATATTCAATGTCAAGTACAATATCTATCTTGATAAAACAAGTACATAATCCCATTACATGAATAGCCATTAAAAAGAAAGATAACAAGCTGGACTTTACTTCAGCAGTCCAAGCTTTCCAGAAGATAAGCGATCCAACTAGACTCCACTAGAACTTGGCCCAACCTGGGGACCTGAAGGGAGAAAAAGGATGGAAAAGAGGGGGTCAGACATAAAGTCTGGTGAATATGATAATTCTACAATACTATTACCAAAATAACTGGACTAAGGCATAAGCTGGAAAACAAGAAAATGTCTATGAAGAGCAGATTAAGGACATAGACAATCGCTAAAGGCAACGTTATAGGCGCTCCTAAATACTAAAGGATAAACACTATACTGCACCACACCAGTCACCCTAAAGATTCATCCCACTTAGCTTCACTTAGAAACTTTCCCAATGGCTTTACGTACCCCTAGCTGACTACATAGGTGCCGCCTGCCCCTATCTCCACTAGGTGTACCCTACTTCCCATTATTCGATCGGCTCCCTAACTCGTAGATACCCGTGCTGGCCCCACAGTGGGGTGTATCACTCCCATAAAGTGGCAACCTGATACAACGGACATGCACGGCTTATACCTACACGATGCAACAACGTCTTACCTACCAGCCCGGGTCCACACACGCATATGAAACCCGTTGGACTTGCGTTGCCACCGCTCCCTGTTTTGGCCTCTTCTAGTCAAACCCAGTATGCGTGTCCCGTCCTCGACTTGGGTCGAGCCCACAAAGATACGTTTTGGGATACTGGTTGAAATGGGCCCCCACTATTTACCACAAGCATTCCACCTAAGCTTGTCCCCATTAGTCCATCCCACTTAACCCACTTAGTCATGTTCATTTACATGTGTGTTTGGTTAAGTCTAATCGTATTTCAAATGCCTCTAAAGGCAACCACCAGATTCCTCATGCCACCCAAGGCACCTACTTAACCCCCATGTCCCACCTTACATGATTATCTGGTTAAGTATTTCTTAGTTCATTAAGGCCATAACCTCATAAAGACCTCTCACATTAGACTGGCATTTATGGCAGCTGGATTTGCCGGGCGGGTCCAGGCAGTCTTACACCATAAAAGAGTCTAACCTCGTGTCTTTACAACTGTTATGCTTTAGTTTGGGTCTAGGACCTCTCACATTGGGCCGACATTTGTGACTACTGGATTTGCCGGGCGGGTCCGGGCAGGTTTACATCACAAACGGGTCCAACCTCGTGTCCTAAGCATTGATTATTAATAATAATCCACTTTCCCCCAATTTTAATAATTCCCTACTTGAATTATTAATTACTTCCAATTTTTAACAATGTCCATAATTGACTCAATTATGGACATTCATTCATGGTATGCAACATCTTACAAAATTGCACCCAATTTATTAATTCCTAATATTACCCCTACCCCACGTTTGAACGTTTATTCGCAAAATATATGTTAGACTCGAATAGCCTAACTCATAGCATAAAAGAGATTATCATAATAACAACATGTATATGTGACCAAATGAATCATAATAAGGGGTGAAACTTGCATATGTCCAACTTGCATAGATTATACATGTCATGGATCTAAAGGTGTCAACTTGTTCAAAATTCACCTAATATGATCTCAATCAACTTACATATGAACATGTGTGAATCAACATCATCTAATTTTTTAACAACATGGTTTTATATGGGTACACCTAACTCAATAGGCAAATTCCCATAATCAAGTTTTATTTAATTATAGTTTCAAGTTTATGGGTACACCTAACCTAATAGGCAAATTCCCATAAACAAGATCCATTTAAATTAAGAAAAAAAACATAACTTTAAGCATGATCCAACAACATCATGATTTTTCAACATAATATAGCATGATTTATAACATGGCATAGTATGATAGTATAACATAGCTTGACATGATTCTCAACATAGCACGACATAGCATAAGAGAATTTACAACATAGCATGACATAGCATATATAACTTACATCATACGACAACATAATAACATAATAAGAGATCCACAATATATAGAATTTACAATTACAAATCACATCACTTTCTTGTGATCCATTCATAACTGAGTCAAATTAGTTTGTAATAGTCTTGTGAGAATCATCATACTCACCAACAAAAGAAGAGAATTAGAGAGAGAGTTCTTTGGTTTGATTTGTTTTGTTGAGTAGAATTTAGTTGTAGTAGATTAGGCTTCCTCTTCTTAGTTTGTGACGGCTACGCTGAACTCCATGGCAGCAGCATGACGGTAGCTTCTCTAATTTTACAAGTGATTTAGGTTTAGGGTCTACCCACTTATTTATAGATTTTAGAATGCATTTAGGCCATTAGATTTAACCTAGAAATAACCGCAGCCGTTCAGACAAGATGGGGTTTATCTTGTTGACTCAGCAATGAGTCAGAAGTGACTCAGCAAACACTCAGCATATTAATAAACTTCTATTCATGTCATAAATATATATATATTTTCTACAATGTACATATTAGATACATCCCCCTTTACTTATTATTGTTTTTATATACATATTAGATACATCCCCTCTCTCACACACTTATTAATATTTTTATATTCATATTAGATACATCCCCTCTCTTACACACTTATTAATATTTTTATATTCATATTAGATACATCCCCTCTCTTACACACTTATTAATATTTTAGCAACTTTAGTGTTAATAGAAAATTCGGGGTGTTACATTCTCCCCTCCTTTTAGGATTTCGTCCCCGAAATCTTCAAGTCTAGAAGAATGTATATCCTACCATCCAAACATCCATCTACTCATCCATCATACACAGGCATCCATTGTCCTTAAAAGACTTCTAATGCTTTATGATCATATGCAAGTGTGTGTACATGTCCTTACCTAATGCGAAATCAGGCGGTCTACTGATTCAGTTGACCTCCTTAATGCAAATTATGTAAGTGTCATGAATCCATTATGTATGCAAAAGATCCTAATTGCTTACATACTACTTCTATATGCGTGCACACCCATTCAACCGAATGCAGCATCCATATGATGGTACAACCATTATACATCCATTATACTAAATACATCCATATATATGCAATATGCAATATGAAGTGACTGAGCCGATCTAGTGCCTAAAGTGTGTGTATATATGCATCCACGAGCAACCACTAGCAAACACTTGCATCCATTTTGCATCCATCATACATAACATGTCTCAAACACATGTTTCAACCATAGGATTATCCTAACTAAAGGTCAAAGATACTAATGAGAGGACATACTAAAGATAAGATAAGATAAGCTAAGCGATAAAGGAGAAATTAAAAGACATACCCTCAAAAAGAAAAGGGTACAACGAACGCATCTTCTCTTCTGTCTCCCAAGTTGCGTTGCTCTCATCATCTCCCCATTGCACTTTAACCAGTCTGACCTCTCGATTCCTCAACTTTTTGATCTCCGACCCAAGAATGCATGTAGGAGCTCGTCTAATTGTTGCATCACGCTCTATTTCCACCTCTTTAAGCAAGCTCGGCTCTACCACCTCCGCGGTCTTGTGCAAACACTTCCTCAAATGTGATACATGGAATACGTCGTGTACTCCACTAAGTTTCTCAGGCAACTCCACCCTATATGCCATCTTCCTAATCCTGTTTTTTACAGGAAACGGCCCTACAAACCTTGGTGCTAATTTCCCCACGGACCCAAAGTGAACAACATTCTGTAACGGAGATACTTTGATAAAAACCATGTCCCCAATGTCAAACTCAAGATCTGTCCTCCTCTTATCAGCATACGATTTTTGCCTATCTTGTGCTGCTTTCATCCTCCTTCGAATCAACTCAATCTTCTCCGAGGTTTCCCTAACCATATCGGGCCCAAGTAGGATTTTATCGGTAGATTCCCACCAACATGTAGGCGAACGGCAAGGCCTTCCATAAAGAGCTTCGAAAGGTGCCATGCCAATACTAGACTGAAAGCTATTATTATATGCGAATTCTACTAACGGAAGGTGCTCTTCCCATGTACCCCCAAAGTCTAGGATACAAAGCCTTAAAAGATCCTCTAGAATGCGATTCACCCTCTCGGTCTGGCCGTCTGTATGAGGATGATATGCGGTGCTCAAACATAGCTGAGTCCCTACCACCTCTTGTAAACTCTTCCAAAATTCGCTAGTAAAGATGGGGTCACGGTCGCTTACTATACTAGAAGGAATACCGTGCAAACGAACTATCTCCTTAATGTATACAGAAGCCAACCACGGAGCAGTCCTCTTACTTTTCACGGGAATAAAATGGGCGCTTTTAGTAAGTCTATCTACTATAACCCAAATCCCCGTGTTACCCTTCCTTGATCTTGGTAATCCATCCACAAAATCCATTGAGATGCTTTCCCATTTCCATAGTGGAACTTCTAATGGGTGAAGCAACCCACCGGGTTTCTTTTGTTCTGCTTTAACTCGTTGGCACACCAAGCATCTAGCGACGTACTCGGCCACATCCTTTTTCATACCGGCCCAAAAGAAAACCCGCTTCATATCTTTGTACATCTTATCCCCGCCGGGATGAATGGTCATTTTTGAGCGATGAGCATCATCAAGAATGGCCTTCCTTAAGTCTTCGTCTTGTGGTACACAAAGTCTATTATCCCTTCGTAACCAACCCTTATCGTCTAGGGTATACCTACGAAGATGGCTTGACGACTCCCCCCCTTTGAGCTTTTCTACTATCTCAACCAACTGTGGGTCGTCTCGCTGTGCCTCACCAACCCGTCCTAGAAGTGTAGGTCTAACCTCCAAGGATGCTAACAGACCGGGTACTAAGTCAACGGAGGGTCTAAAGTCAAACATAGAGATGAATTCTAAGCTTTGTCGTTCAACAAACAACGGACTCAAGGACAACCTTTTCCTACTTAAGGCGTCTGCCACCACGTTACCCTTGCCCGGGGTATATGCTATTTCAAAATCGTAGGAGGCTAAGAATTCCATCCACCGTTGCTGCCTTAAATTCAAATCCTTCTGAGAGAATAAGTATTTTAATGATTTGTGGTCAGTGAACAGTTCGAATTTCTCACCAAGAAGATAGTGACGCCAAGACTTAAGCGCGAAAACAATTGCGGCTAGCTCTAAGTCATGCGTGGGGTAATTCTTTTCATGAACCCTCAACTGCCTTCCACCATAGGCTATTACTCTTCCCTCTTGCATGAGGACCGCGCCAAGTCCCGTCCCACAAGCATCAGTATAGATGGTAAACGGTTTATTCCCGTCTGGCAGCACTAAGACTGGGGCTGAAGTTAAGGCTCTCTTTAAACGTTGGAATGCATCATCGCAATCTTTGTCCCACGTAAAAACCAGGTTCTTCTTCGTTAACCGTGTTAATGGAGCTGATATTTTTGCGAAGTCTTTGATAAACTTCCTATAATAGCCAGCCAACCCCAAGAAACTTCTTACTTCGGTTGCATTTTTAGGGACCTTCCAATCTTGGATGGCCACCACCTTTGCGGGATCCACTGCTATCCCTTCTTTGGAAACCGCGTGCCCTAAGAACCGTACTTCCTTCCTCCAGAAGTGACACTTAGAAAATTTTGCCTTAAGGTTATGTGCTCGAAGGGTTTCCAACACTTCCCTAAGATGTAGGGAGTGCTCTTCTTTATTCTTAGAAAAGACTAAGATGTCATCCACAAAGACTACCATGAATTTGTTAAGGTATTCCCTAAACACCCTACTCATCAAATCAACAAAATATGCAGGGGCGTTTGTCAAACCAAAGGGCATCACTAGCCATTCATAGAATCCGTCAGGAGTCCTAAAAGCAGTCTTATCTATACTATCCTCAGCCACTCTCAGTTGATGAAAGCCAGTGGCTAAGTCCAACTGCGAAAACACTAAGGCGCCAACTAACTGATCAAAGAGATCGTCAATCCTCGGCAGTGGGTGTCGGTTCTTTTTAGTAAGCTTGTTTAGTTCTCTATAGTCCATACAAAGTCTAAGAGACCCATCCGCCTTTGTGGCAAAAACTACTGGAGCACCCCACTCCGATATACTATGTCTTATGAACCCCTTCTCAAGCAACTCCTTTACTTGCTTATTGAGTTCCCTCCTTTCACGAGGAGCCATGTGGCGCACTGGCAAAGATACGGGTTTAGCATTATCCACAAGATAAATTCGAAAGTCTATCTCCCGCTTTGGAGGTAAGCCCTTCACCTCCTCAAACACATCTGGATATTCCCAGACCACTTCTACCGATCGCAGGTTCTCTACAGACGCGTCAAGCGATTCAAGATAACTTAGCATAACGGAATTTATGGGATTACAAAAGATGTCGAGAGCATTACCAAGGCGAGTCACAAGCCTAACTACTCTCCTTTCACAATCAAGAATGGCCCTATTTCTAGACAACCAATCCATTCCTAAAATTAGCCCATAGCCCGTGAAGCCCAATACATAAGCATCACATCTAAATTCAACGCTAAGTATAGAGATTTTCAAATCCAAACATATCATGGTCAAATGAGCCGAACCCCCAATTGGATTTGAAACGACCAAGGGATCCTCTACTAAACTGGTGTTCAAGTGCAGTGATTCAACTAATGATGCAGAGATAAACGAATGAGATGCGCCAGAATCGAATAAGGTACGAACAGGATGATCAAACAGAAAAACTAAGCTTTCAACAGAAATTGTTCTACCTCTTTCTTGCAGCGGTGGGGCCGCAATAGCCTGAACTTGCCCCCTTGCCTGCCCTGGTGCCATAAGAGCCTGCACATGTCCTCCCGAGGTAGACCCTGCCCTCTGCCCCTTCTTTGGACAGTCCTTCACTAAATGTCCCGCATCTCCACAATGAAAACAACCAGTCTTCTTTTTCTTTCTACAATCTTTGCTGAGATGGCCAGGCGTCCCACAATTGAAGCATTTCTTCTTCCCTTTGCCATTATTGTTTTTACCACCCTTCTTATTTTGCTGTTGGGGTTTCTTCTGATCCCCTTTCTTTTCAACTGCCTTATCCTCATGCATAAGTGCCATTTCTACTAGCTTTTCAAAGGTGGCTCCCATAGGGATGTGGGTCATAGCCAACCCTTGCAACGGTTCATTCAAGCCTCTAACGAACCTCAAAGCTTTCTTCTCTGGCGTGTTCACCAACTCCAAGCCAAACCTTGCTAACTGATTAAATTTATTGACATATTCCTTTACTGATGAGCTCCCTTGCTTTAGTGCCAGGAATTTTTCCATATTTAAGTTCTCCTCTGCCCTTGAAAGAAACTTTGCCTCAAACCTTCGTCTGAAATCCGCCCATGAATCAACTGGACGTTCCCCGTTAGTGACCTCCCACCAAAACGAGGCCTCTCCCTTCATTAACCAAGCAGCTAAACGGACTTTCCTCCCATCTTCCACTTCAAAGATATCCAACAATTCCTCAGTCTCCTTAAGCCAATCTCTGGCCTCCACAAACGTCTCAGTCCCTTGAAAAGTTTTTCCTCCCATAGCCTTGAATTCCTTGCACGTCTTTGCAAAAGTGTCAACACGAGGAGGAGGAGGAGGAGGAGGAGGAATGGGTGCAACTAGGGGTGGAGGAGTATCCGCTGGGCCTGCAGTGGTGGCCCTAGCCTCCAAGTATCTCCTAAACCACCCTGGAATCGTCACACCTTCTGGGAGATTAAGATCTTCAGCCATGCTGAAACGAAAAAGGAAAGATTCAAAATGGAGAATTCGAAAGATAAAGATAAGGATGTGGCTATTTGGGATTATGTTTTTCATAAAAACTCTCTTTAAATAACATGTTTTTTTTTTTTTTTGAAAGCACTTCTTCCAAAAATACTTTAGAAAAAAAAAATATTTTTCTAAAATTTTTTTTTATCTGTTCTGGTAACCTTATGCTCTGATACCACGTGTAACACCCCACGTCCATTAATGTCACTCACAAAGGGAATGCATTAACTTCCATGGAGGTTTTAAGTGAATATAGAACAGTAAAATTACAACAAGACAGATATAAAATAGTACTTGGAAATTCAAAAACTTTATTTCATTGTAGCAGAAGTCAAAACATGTTTGATTACATCATAACACCATATTCAATGTCAAGTACAATATCTATCTTGATAAAACAAGTACATAATCCCATTACATGAATAGCCATTAAAAAGAAAGATAACAAGCTGGACTTTACTTCAGCAGTCCAAGCTTTCCAGAAGATAAGCGATCCAACTAGACTCCACTAGAACTTGGCCCAACCTGGGGACCTGAAGGGAGAAAAAGGATGGAAAAGAGGGGGTCAGACATAAAGTCTGGTGAATATGATAATTCTACAATACTATTACCAAAATAACTGGACTAAGGCATAAGCTGGAAAACAAGAAAATGTCTATGAAGAGCAGATTAAGGACATAGACAATCGCTAAAGGCAACGTTATAGGCGCTCCTAAATACTAAAGGATAAACACTATACTGCACCACACCAGTCACCCTAAAGATTCATCCCACTTAGCTTCACTTAGAAACTTTCCCAATGGCTTTACGTACCCCTAGCTGACTACATAGGTGTCGCCTGCCCCTATCTCCACTAGGTGTACCCTACTTCCCATTATTCGATCGGCTCCCTAACTCGTAGATACCCGTGCTGGCCCCACAGTGGGGTGTATCACTCCCCTAAAGTGGCAACCTGATACAACGGACATGCACGGCTTATACCTACACGATGCAACAACGTCTTACCTACCAGCCAGGGTCCACACACGCATATGAAACCCGTTGGACTTGCGTTGCCACCGCTCCCTGTTTTGGCCTCTTATAGTCAAACCCAGTATGCGTGTCCCGTCCTCGACTTGGGTCGAGCCCACAAAGATACGTTTTGGGATACTGGTTGAAATGGGCCCCCACTATTTACCACAAGCATTCCACCTAAGCTTGTCCCCATTAGTCCATCCCACTTAACCCACTTAGTCATGTTCATTTACATGTGTGTTTGGTTAAGTCTAATCGTATTTCAAATGCCTCTAAAGGCAACCACCAAATTCCTCATGCCACCCAAGGCACCTACTTAACCCCCATGTCCCACCTTACATGATTATCTGGTTAAGTATTTCTTAGTTCATTAAGGCCATAACCTCATAAAGACCTCTCACATTAGACTGGCATTTATGGCAGCTGGATTTGCCGGGCGGGTCCGGGCAGTCTTACACCATAAAAGAGTCTAACCTCGTGTCTTTACAACTGTTATGCTTTAGTTTGGGCCTAGGACCTCTCACATTGGGCCGACATTTGTGACTACTGGATTTGCCGGGCGGGTCCGGGCAGGTTTACATCACAAACGGGTCCAACCTCGTGTCCTAAGCATTGATTATTAATAATAATCCACTTTCCCCCAATTTTAATAATTCCCTACTTGAATTATTAATTACTTCCAATTTTTAACAATGTCCATAATTGACTCAATTATGGACATTCATTCATGGTATGCAACATCTTACAAAATTGCACCCAATTTATTAATTCCTAATATTACCCCTACCCCACGTTTGAACGTTTATTCGCAAAATATATGTTAGACTCGAATAGCCTAACTCATAGCATAAAAGAGATTATCATAATAACAACATGTATATGTGACCAAATGAATCATAATAAGGGGTGAAACTTGCATATGTCCAACTTGCATAGATTATACATGTCATGGATCTAAAGGTGTCAACTTGTTCAAAATTCACCTAATATGATCTCAATCAACTTACATATGAACATGTGTGAATCAACATCATCTAATTTTTTAACAACATGGTTTTATATGGGTACACCTAACTCAATAGGCAAATTCCCATAATCAAGTTTTATTTAATTATAGTTTCAAGTTTATGGGTACACCTAACCTAATAGGCAAATTCCCATAAACAAGATCCATTTAAATTAAGAAAAAAAACATAACTTTAAGCATGATCCAACAACATCATGATTTTTCAACATAATATAGCATGATTTATAACATGGCATAGTATGATAGTATAACATAGCTTGACATGATTCTCAACATAGCACGACATAGCATAAGAGAATTTACAACATAGCATGACATAGCATATATAACTTACATCATACGACAACATAATAACATAATAAGAGATCCACAATATATAGAATTATAATTACAAATCACATCACTTTCTTGTGATCCATTCATAACTGAGTCAAATTAGTTTGTAATAGTCTTGTGAGAATCATCATACTCACCAACAAAAGAAGAGAATTAGAGAGAGAGTTCTTTGGTTTGATTTGTTTTGTTGAGTAGAATTTAGTTGTAGTAGATTAGGCTTCCTCTTCTTAGTTTGTGACGGCTACGCTGAACTCCATGGCAGCAGCATGACGGTAGCTTCTCTAATTTTACAAGTGATTTAGGTTTAGGGTCTACCCACTTATTTATAGATTTTAGAATGCATTTAGGCCATTAGATTTAACCTAGAAATAACCGCAGCCGTTCAGACAAGATGGGGTTTATCTTGTTGACTCAGCAATGAGTCAGAAGTGACTCAGCAAACACTCAGCATATTAATAAATTTCTATTCATGTCATAAATATATATATATTTTCTACAATGTACATATTAGATACATCCCCCTTTACTTATTATTGTTTTTATATTCATATTAGATACATCCCCTCTCTCACACACTTATTAATATTTTTATATTCATATTAGATACATCCCCTCTCTTACACACTTATTAATATTTTTATATTCATATTAGATACATCCCCTCTCTTACACACTTATTAATATTTTAGCAACTTTAGTGTTAATAGAAAATTCGGGGTGTTACAGGGGAGGTGGTTATATGAGTCCTAACAAACAAACAATGGTTTAGCACTCCAATTCAATCATTTTCTTTTGACCGTCAGACCCACTTTTCAACCTAAGCGTGTTCGGTCTTCCCGAGACCATCAGATCCTGTTTGAAATGGGAGATCATTGCATTTGGTCCTAGCCACTAATTTGTGTTTTCTTTTACTTAGCTCAATCCTAGTCTAGGGCCCAACCTATTGACCCAGTTCTTGATTGAGTAATGAAATTAGTAGTACCATGTTATTCTTTTTATTATGATCATTTTGTTCTTTATTAGCATCATAATCTAGTTATTTTTCCATTTCTTGTAAATTACAATACTAGTCATAATTCACTGCAAATTGTTGTAAATCTGCTTAATTCAATCGGTTTCCATTTTATTTAAATATGCAATATATGCATGTATATACTATAAATTTAATTCTTTCTTATTTAATTCATATTTGTGAAGTTTTATACTATTATTTTATTTTATGAGCAGAAAGAAGATTGAAAGTTGTATTTGTAAACCAACAATTACAACTCCAAGAAAACTGTAAATAATTGCAAAGAAGCTGAAATAACTCCTGGAATAAGTATTAAGGAAAAGGACCAAAAAAATAACCTTACAGGACTATTTAAAATATTTATAGAAAATAACTTATAGAAAACTGCTTAAAGAAAAACTGATAAAAACTGTAAGTAAAGAAAGATTTTTTATATAAAAAACTACTAAAAATTGCAAGTAAAACTATTAAAAAGCCTACACTTAAAATAATTAAAACCAATATAATTACGGCACTCACCCATGGTCCTAAGTTCTTCTTTGTGTCCTCTGTGGATCCTATCTCTAAGTTAATTATAAATATTTTATTTTATAAATCTTTCTGTAATCACTCGCCTTTTGACTGTCTCGAATTAGTAATTAAACCGACTCAGAATGCTCAAAAGACGAGTCATTACGGTTGGTATTAGAGCTCTTCTTTTATTAAAACTTCCAAAATTTACTTATCAAAATATTTTTCTTAAAATTTACCCAACCATTTTCAAACACGTATCCAAACAGTTTTGTAACAACCCAGAAAATCTGAACCAGTTTGAAAATTTTATTTTAAGAAATTTTTGAAAATTGAGTCCAGATTTAAAATTTCTAATTTTAAATAATTTATAAGCAATTAAAAATAGTCATTTTTCAAACGACCTTGGTTTGCGATGAAACCACTTTTTTTGGAACTGGAATGTCAAATTATTGTTAAGTTGAATTTTCTAGGATTTTTCGAGTTAATCTGTGACTGTGGCAAAAAGATTTCAGTTTTGTCAATTTCAGTAAATTTTAATCGACCTGAAAAATAGCCATTTTTCAAATAGGCTCAAAATTGAATGAACTAAATTTTCCTAGGTCTGCAGCGTCAAAACATAGTTAAATATATTTTTTTTGGGAATTTTTAAAGTTAATTTGTGGCCCCAGTTAATTTATTTGTATGGTAGAATTAAAAAAAGTAAAAATTTTAAATTAAAGAAAACTAGGACAAGACATCATTTGGACCTGCGGGACATAGTCAGATGATCCGGAATAGGGGTAAATAGGTAGGAATGACAGTCGTTGGGCTGAAAAAGAAGAAAGTTGCAAAACGGGCTTTATTGGGTTAATTAATTATTTAATAATAACCTAGCCCTAATATTTTATTATATAATCGGCACTGTACATCATCGTTCCCAATTGTTTTCAGCCGCCTCCACCTTCCATTCTTCCTACACGAAATTGTCCTTCTACACAAAACATTAACCCATGCCCTTTGGAGTTTTTTCTAGAGTTTTTCTTCCTCACCATTTCTAGACTTGAATCAGCCCCTCTCATACCAGGTATCTCGAGAACCGCGCCTTCAAAGGCACGGCCTTTGAACCCCCGCCGGCCCCAGCACACGCAGCCGCACCCTCCACCACACCAAGCGCATGAGCACCTCTCCAAGGCCGACCACCCCCAACCAACGGCACCTCAAACCGTTCACCCGATCTCCTGAAAACTTAATTCAAAGTTTTGAACAATAGCAAAACCCAACGACCGATTTTCAATTGGAGGAAGAAGAAGGTTTATGCTTAATGACTTTAATTAATTTAATTTTTAAATTAATTATTAACCTTGTTTAATCCATAACTTGGTCATATTAACTCAGATTAACGCGATTTCAGAAGCGTTGTGGTCGTACGAAGAAGGTCTACAATCCTAGACTGAAACGGGACAATTCAAAGCAGTTTGAAATTTTCACAAACCGCGACACGACTGTGAGATTTCTTTCGTTTTAAAATAATTAATCAATTCATTTATATTTTTTATTTTTAGTTATATATTTCAGATCTGTTTGTGCTGATATTGTATGATGATTGTTCTGTTGGTTGTGATGGATAATTATAAGATTCATGTGTGTTTAACGAATATGATTATTCATCCCTTTATTTTATTGAATTGATTTAGATTATCAATTCAAAATCAATATATAATGGATAATTATAGATCTATATGCCTTAGACAAATATTATTATTCATCCTTTTATTTTATTGAGTTGATTTAGATCATCGATTCAATATCAAAATTTGTAGTTTGTCACTTTTATGGGATTGATCTAGTTAATCAATTCATATTTTGTCACTTTATTTGAATTGATTTATCTTATCAATTCTATATAAAAACATGAATCATTTGTGTTGAATTGATTTAAATTGTCAATTTAAAGGCATTATTTTCTGAATCCAATGTATAATATCATTTTGTCACCTTATTGGATTGCCAATTAAATATTGTCAACTTTGTTTACATGATTGAATTGGAATAGAAAAATGAATGATACTTGTGTTCTCAAGTACAAAACATTACATAGAAAAATAAACATGTCTTTTACTTGTGTTCTCAAACACAAATATAACGTAGAATAAAATAAAAAGTGAAATATGGCGATGTAAAAAGATTCAATATTTTTATTGAAAATAAAAAGTGAAATATGGCGATGTGAAAAGATTCAATAATTTTATTGAAAATAAAAAGTGAAATATGACGATGTGAAAAGATTCAATATTTTTATTGAAAATAAAAAGTGAAATATGGCGATGTGAAAAGGTTCAATATTTTTATTGAAAATAAAAAGTGAAATACGGCGATGTGAAAAGATTCAATATTTTTATTGAAAATAAAAAGTGAAATATGACGATGTGAAAATATTCAATATTTTTATTGAAAAAAAAAGTGAAATATGGTGATGTGAAAAGATTCAATATTTTTATTGAAAATAAAAGGTGTATGACGGTGTGAAAAGATCCAATTTTTATTATGTAACTTAAGAATGAGATTTACATTGCGAATTAAAAACACATTTTTGTTATGTAAATAAAGAGTAAGATTTTACATTGTAAATTAAAAACACATTTTTGTTATGTAAATAAAGAGTAAGATTTTACATTGTAAATTAAAAACACGTTTTTGTTATGTAAATAAAGAAAGAGATTTTACACTGTAAATAGAAATTACATTTTTATATGTAATTAAGAATAGGATTTACATGTAAATAAAAATTACATTTTTATATGTAGTTTAAGAAAGAGAATTTGCACTATAAATAAAAATTACATTTTTATTTTAGAATTAAAGAGAAGAATTTACATTGTAAATTAAAGGTACACTTTTTTTTGTAAATTAAGAATGAGAATTGATATGTAATATAAAATTTCATTTTTATATGTAATTAGAGATAGCATTTTACCTTGCAAATTAAAAGACAAAATTTGACATGAAATTTAAATTACATTTTTAATGTAATTAAAAAGTATGATTTTATATTGTAAATTAAGAGACAAATTAAAAGATAGAAATTTGCACTGTTAGGAAAATTACATTTTTTTTAATGTAATTTAAAAAGAAGGATTTACATTATATTGAAAATTTAACAGGGAATATTAATTACATTTTAATGTAAATACAAGAAGATTTTACAGTGTAATTGGAAGAATGGAATTTACATTTCTAGTGTAAATAAAAGAATAAAGAACAGAATTTGCATTTCTAATGTACATAAAAGAATAAAGAATGGAATTTACATTTCTGATGTAAGTAAAAGAATAAAGAATGGAATTTACATTTTTAATGTAAATAAAAGAATAAGGAATGGGATTCAACATAATTTACACTTCTATGTGAATATAAGAATTAGAGAATAAAGGGAGAAATTGGCCTTTGAATTATAATTCACATCTTTAGTGTAACTAAAGGAATAAACGAATGTATTCAGAATGTTGAAATATTTTCTTCAATTTTTTTTGATGAATTAAAATTTAATGGAGATCGGTAGTTGTTTAGCTCGTTGTTAAATCAAACGACGTTATTATGGTTGAACGATTATATATATATATATATATATAATTAAAATTAAACGAATCGAGCTCGGTAGTTCGCGTTTTGAAATCGTACCTTTAAACGACTATACCAAGAGATCCGACCGTCGGATTTTCCCAAAACTGAAACCTTTAGGACCGTCTTGGGAAGATCTTTCCAACGATATAAACTACATTAAGATCCAGTAGTCAGATTTTGAGAAATGTGAAAATCAAAATTGGTTGAAAGCAGCGCCAGGGTCGCCATTGACCCGAGGCGTCATTATATAAAGATTTAAATATTTTAAATAATTGAAATAGGAATTAATCGTTATAAAATAACATTAAAGATAAGGAAGGATTTTCAATATATATATATATATATACGAGGATTATTTGGAAAGTCCGAGTTACTCTCATTCCAAATAATCAATCGAAGTACGAAGACGGTGTATGAAGACCGTAAACCTTCTCTCGAATGGAAAACGATCAAGATCCTGAATTGACTTGCTCCCAATTCTAGGGTCGGGGTAGTTGCCCAAGCGTACGTGTTGATTTCATGGATATGCGGGTATCTGCTTTCCGTAACGGACATACGGGAGGAGGGTATCTCCAGTTTCGTTCAGACCCAGAACGGGCTTATAAATGGAATGTGTGTCCGACATTGTACTCCTTTATATTGTATTTATTGATTTTTTGTCGAATGTATGAATGTTTGGTGGCGGAGAATTTATTCTCTTGCTTAACACTCTCTCACATATTTCGGCAAAGGATCGGTAGTGTGATATGGAGTGACACTGTGGCATACTAAGATGCAATGATTAAGGTTTCTTGTTGAAAAGCAGAACCTTGTGGTGACGATCAAAGCACAGCTTGGATAAGCATAGTTTTGTGCATTACGTAGCTTCACGAGCCTCACAACCCGGTGGAGTCTAAAACGGGAGAAGGGAACGCAGGGAGAGCAGCACGTTTCTTTCTAGTTAGAAGTAGTGTCAGGGCTTAAACTGGCTGATATTTTACTTATGTGGATGATGAAATGAGGTGCCTCGGATGATAGGTCCTATAGGATCGGGAAACGTGTGTTCAGGAATAACTAATCCACGAAGATGTATGTGTGGACCGGCCCTGCAGCTTTCCAAGGGTTCACTACGGGGGATCCTGAGACATTAGCTAGAGTGTCTTGAATCAGAAAGGAGCTCCTCCCTAGCCTTGACTCATGATGGAAACCAAATTCCAAATACGACCCTACGGACTTGATTCTATTACTAGTACGGAGGCACAGTATATGGTAGCTATGCTTCCTAGGATTGATACATTTATTTTGACATGTTTCTATATACACTAATGATAATATTAGATTCGTATTTATCGTATTTAGCATGTTTAATCACCATAAGGTAAAAATCTATCCTCTGATTTGCGTTGCATTGTGTGATGGGACTTGAGTCTTATGGTGATTCCATTTTTCCAAAAGCATTGCATTGTTTTATGATTTACTTATTGTTTGTTCTGTCACTTTAAATTATGCACGGCAATCCATTGAAATAAACCCGTTCCGCGTTAGCGGCGTGGTCTTTGGATTTGCCTAATTGCTATTAGTTAAATTAGTTAAGAATTCTCACACCAGTTCCATGACTGACTCGTAGTTTGTTTTCACCTTTGCAAACTCGGGTGCCCTTTTTTCCACACGGGCAGCCAAGTAACAGGTCTAGCTTTCTTTGGAGTTGCTATCTTGGAGCCGCTTATCTATCTTGGAGTTGCTTATTTGGAGGTGCTTATGTTGGACCACGAAGATTATCTATCATTTATCTTTTATTTGCATTTTATCTTTAGAACTTGAGACATCCAAACTCATTCTATTTCCAGTTGTTCTATTTTGAAGTTGAAAGTTATTTCCCTTTTGCTGAAACCTGATGTAATAATGTAGAACTCTGTGACTGTGGGATTCTGTGTTTGATGACATTCATATTCCACTGCTATGATGTTGTTATTATATAGTTTTCCTTTGCTATGTTGTATCTGTGATCTGTATTGTTATATTTATGTTGTATTCCAAATGATCATTCCTTACTTTCATTCCATGGAAGTTTGGGGTTATCACAAGTTTCAAGTATTTCATGACGTTTAAATCGGAACCATACAGTCATCCCACTTTTGAAACCCGAAAATAAATATTGATGATGATGCATCAATTATCAGAATCATCTTTTGGCGACTAGAGTGTGATTCTATATCTATCTAGTATATATTCGACTTCGTATATACATTGATCTCATTTCTAGAGTTAAAAATTCATGTATATATTTTATAATTTCTTCCGTTGTATAATAAATTCAAATTTGTAAAATTCTGATATTATATGTATAAAATTTATTTCCGTTGCATATATCTGTGCACCGTGATTCTGTGTTTATTTCTGTTAAACCTGGTAAACTAAATAACTATCTATCTTTGTGAACGCTTCGAGTTGGTTTAAATACCGATTCGAAGCAGTTAATAAGGCAGGTCGTTACAAGTGGAGCGTTGTAACAACCTGCCATTTCGACTGCTCCAAGTCGGTAATGAAACCAAATCAGAACGTTCAAAATGTCTTCTCGTTATTAGCTTACCGGGTTTAAATAAAAATTACACAGAGAATCACATCACATAATATATAACAATATCGCACAACGGAAATTTTATATACAACTTCAGAGTTTCATACAAAATTTCATAGCGAAGAATAAAATAAAATAGATACATGAATTCCATTAATACCAATGAAATGACAGGAGTAATGAATAGGCCAGAGTTCTTCCCAAATCTTCAGCTACACCAAATGCAAATATCAAGCTGTAATGCCCCGTCTGACCCGAGTATCATGAATAAAAATTTACAAAACACATCGAGTCAGATTAGAGTAAATATAAAGATACATTTAGACGTTAAATAAATAAAATGTGTGACGAATTTATTTGTTTATGATTTAAACTGAAATGCAAGTGGAATAATGTTTGGACAAAAGTTAAATGTGACTTGAATATAAAATTCCATTGATCGTTTATGTTATTGTGCACTTTTGTGAATATTTTATTTGAAGTTAATTAAAATAGTAATGACTCGACATTTTTGACCATCTCAAATTAATAATTAAACCGACTCCAAACGCTTAAAACGACGAATCGTTATTTAGCTTATAGGGTTTAAACAGAATAACACACAGAATCACAGTACATAATAATTGCAACGGAATAAATTTTATATAAATATCAGGGTTGTTACAAAATTATTCGTACAATGGAAAAATGTATAAAATGTATACATGAGTTTTTAAAATAGAATTTCGTGTACATTTTTTTACCGCTGCATAGTAAAAAAATTTGTAAAGCTTTGATAAATTTTATGTATAAAATTTCATTTGTATGATACATTGTTGTCTTCTGTATGTGATTTTGTGTGTTTTATTCTGTTAAACCCGTAAGCTAAAATAACAATTCGCCGTTTTGGGCGTCTTGAGTCGATTTAAATACGGATTCGAGATGGTCAAAAAGACGAGTCATTACAATTGGTATCAGAGCCAGGTTTGACAAAGCCTAGCTTATCGGATTTAAAATTCATTAGAAATAGAGTACCAATACTCTAGAATGAGTGGAATTGACACAAGAATTGCTGTAGAGAGAGCGTATTTTGAAAATAAAAATTATTTTGAAATTTAATAAATCGTTTTGAAAAGTATATTTATTTTGAAATATAACTTATGATAAGTGTTGGAGTATTTATTGGACGTCGATATTGGACTATTTAGTATGTGAAGATTTTACATATACGCCTGGTCAACGTATATACGAAGTCCAATATATACTAGTAGATATAGAATTACACTCTAGTCGCCCGGGGATGATTCTGTTGATTGATCAATCATTGGTAGTTATTTATTTTTGAGTTTCGAAAGTTGGATGACTGTATGAATCCGATTTAAACATCGAGAAATACTTGTGACTAGTCAGAAAAATATTTGAATTTTTTTTTGATAAATTTTCATAAAATGCTTTTCTATATTAATATGACTGGTACAGATAAGCAAAATTTAAATAAATGGTGTTTTCATTATTTGTAATGTATAAATTCCAACTGCAAATGAACTGCGTTGAAATTGGAAATAAATTGAATAAAATTTGAATAGAAACGAATGTATCAAAAAATAAAATTTTTGCCATTCGTTTGTGGTTTGTTTTTTGCCTTGACTTGCCATCATCCTACGCTTATCGATTCGAACCGTACCTACTTGAAAATTTTGAAACCGTCAAATTCTTATTCCTGAATCCTTTTTCGAAATCCATTGTCAAGTTACTGTGGTTGTCAGAAATATGAATATAAGCTGGTGAATCAATTAATTATTTATTAATGGAATTTGAAGCAAGCGTTTGAAGATACTTGTTGTAAGAACAAATGGTTGTTGAAATTTAACTATGATGTATGATGAATGGATTAAAAGGTTGCATCATTGAAACGTAATTCAATCGAAGACAAATTGTGGGAAAAAATGAATTTAGTCATAATAAGGGATATCATTTGACTATATTTAAGAAATTCGATTCCGGAAAATTTAGTATTGATTTCTATGGTTGAAACAAACTAGTGGTATATACTAGTATTTTCGAAAAATGTTTGAAGTAACTTTGCGAAATATTTTTGAAAAAAAAGGAAATTACGAATGGAGAACCCACTTTTATCGCTAGGAAATAATTTCAATGATAATTTTTCATCATTGGAATTTATTTTTGAGTCCCAAAGGGGGGAGACCACTTTGGTAGCTTTGTTCAAACAAAGTTTGATTTGTGAAACATGATGTGATATGTAAATGTGTATATTTTTGAATAATTAAAAGAGAAACCCGGAATTGAATCTCAAGTATGAGTTGAACGATATACATCATATTGTATTGGAATAATGTATTATGTATACCTTGAATGAATATCTTAAAGAAAACTACCGAATCTAAATCTCAAATGAATTGAGTAGAAGTTTGATTTTTCGGCATGTTGAATAAATTTGAATATTTTAAGCAAGATTTGAATTTTGAGTTATAAGCTCACAATAATTTGAATGAAAATTTGAATAATTAATTCAATTTGGACTATAGATGAAATTGAGATTTGGGTTTTGAACTTGATTGAAATCGAAAATGAAAATGGAAACTCGAGCAAGGGACTAATTTGAACCTTGGGTCCAACTTGAAATGTAAATGAATCGAATCTGAGGTTAAATTAAGTTTTATCTCGAAATTTGAACTGACAATGGTTAAGAAGTTTGAAATTTTTGATAATTGATTCGGATTAGTTTATTTTTAAAAGCAGCATTAATTACAAAACTATTTTATTTGAAATTATGGTATTAGAATATTTATGTTATTTAAATTAATTGGTTACAAGCCTAAGTATCTTTGTTTTCAAACTACTTTCCAAAACCTATTTATTTATTTATTTCAAACCATTTGCTGACTTGAAATAATTTTAATCCTGACTCGGATGTTTTGTGTATTTTGCTGACTTGAAATAATTTTAAGCCTAAGTGTTGCAGATCTAAAGATTATTTGCTCGCTAACTGGAGAGGAACGTGAAGACGCAAGACAAATATATGCGCGTGAGCCCGACAAAAACCATAAAGTTTTTTTTTAAAAAAATTCATGTATATATTTATTTTATTTTTCCGCTGCATAGTAAAAATTTATGTAAAGCTTTGATAAATTTTATGTATGAAATTTCATTTGTATGATATACTGTTGTCTTTTGTACGTGATTCTGTATGTTTAATTCAGTTAAACCCGTAATCTAAAATAACAATTCGCCGTTTTGAGCGTCTTGAGTCGGTTTAAATACGGATTCAAGACAATCAAAAGGCGAGTCATTATACCTTTTCTAAAGTCCTAACACGAATATTTATTCCGCTGCATATATTTGTGCACTGTGATTCTGTGTTTATTTCTGTTAAATCCTGTAAGCTTATAATGAATTTGTCGTTTTGAGTGTTTCTAGTTGGTTTAATTACCGACTTGAGACGAGCAAAATGCCCGGTCGTTACATTTTCCAAAGAAAAAAAAATTAAATTCAGGTCTGTTTAAGAAGAGGGAACTGAAAGAGAGGAAAATATTATGTTATAAATCGACAGTTTGGTCTACGGGTCAATTTATAATGTAGCCTAGGGATCTCAGACCATTGGTTTCAAGATTCAATTCAAACACGGATAAGTTATTAATAGGATTAGGACTATCATATCTAAAATCGATCACACTAAAAGAGACCACATGTAACGACCCATATTTTACGTATCAGAGGTTCGTTATATAATTATATTTAATTCTCTGATGGTCGGATCATTCCCAGATTTTAGTGTGTAGTTCATGGGGATGTGAGGCATATCCATGATTTTCACCAAACTTAATTGCGATCATTTTACCCTTATGAATATTTTTTTAGCTATAAATTTCGATAGGAATCAAATTAGGCGTCAAAATAAGTCTCATTGGATCGGAATGGCAGTTGGCAATTCCGTAGAATGGTCACATTTAGGATTTAGTTCAACGGTTTAGGAGGAATCAGTGTTTTAAGTTTTTGTTAAGCAGACTAATTAGCTGCTAATGGACTGATTAGTGAAGCTCGTTAGGCTAATAAACTGCAATTATAAATAAAGGGGTTTGGGGAGAGAATTAAAGTTTCTCTTTTCATTCAAACATTTAGGCTTGTGTCCATGATTCTCCGGATTCAACATAAACCCTAATTTCTCCATCCATTTCATTCTAATTCACCATAGATTGCATCTAGAGCCTAGATCATCATCCAGGAAGATTAGATCACATCAAATTGCATCAGTTTAGAGGTTTCCATCATTGTCCAGATCTGACTTCGTTAGGTTTGTATCGAATAAAGGGTTAGGTGAGTGACAGATATGTTTCACATGGAAATTGCGGATTACATGGGCCAAATTAGGATTTATTTACATCGTATATGTTAAATTCACCTTAGATCTGATCATATATTTTTTATTTAGATTTATAAATATTAGGACTATCTAATTTAATCATATATTTACTAGCAAGAAGTTAGATTAATTGTATTCCTGAATTTGTTTTGATCCAAATTATGTTAGATCGATTATTTTATGATATGTGCATGTTTGTATGATCAAGATTTGATGAACTGCTATTTATTTTGATTGAATTGAATGCATTGCCTGAATTGTTTGTTAGAATTGTGTGTCATGGATCTTAGGTTTGAAAAAAAGAGTAAATCGGAGGTTCAGACGATCAAATTCCGACGAACCTTGACAGAGGCGCTTTGCAAGATGATACGAGGGAACCCTGAAAATTTGGGTTCAAAATTCACTAACTATATGGATTGGTACCGATCTATGTCCGATGGATCGGCATCGACATCGGTCTATCACAGTGTGATGGATGGCGAAGATATTTGGGTCGCGCCATCATGGGTAAATCACAGCTGCATGCAAATTTTCAAGAGATACAGGTTTGATTTGAGATGAGTCAAAGCTAATCGTTCTAGCATTAGTCGATGGACTGGCATGTGAATTCATTATGAAAGGAATTTAGGTTCAAGGATGCACCAGTAGGAAGTGCTCAAAGGCAAGATGGTGAAAATCCAACATTTAGCCGAAAATCGGCTAATCGTATGGACCGGTACCGGTCCATAAGCGATGGAGCGGTACTGATCCATCGTGGAAGGTGGTACTGGGACCATTTTTGGGGATCTTGGTTGTGTGGTCTTCTATTTGTTGCTGGTAAATTTTGGTGATGAATGGACTTCAGATGGTTGATGTGCAACTCGAAGATGAATGGTGCTTCGATTGTGAATTCAAGTTGGAGTGATCGAAGCTGGATTGATGTGATATTGCTCGTAGGTTGATATACGATTTATTATGATAATGGATTGGCTAAGGAGAAGTTTATCGTGGATGATAATGGAATTGATTTGAGAAGTCGCTCGAACTAAAAGATGAAATCATCGAGAAGAAAGGCTAGGCAGTTTGAACTGCCAAGGGTTCGTTGGTTTTCGAAGGATCTAGCAGGCACAAAGCGGGGGTATTGAAGGGACGCCCATCAGGACCAGATTGGTCTTGTACCCCGGATCGAGCTTTGGGAGTGATCCAGTTGTCTCAGTTGGAGAAAATATACACAAGACAGATTTATGGCAGTCTAACTAGAACCGAGGTTTTCCATTAGCCCTTGACGGGCGGCAACGGCCAATCTTTCAATGATTGATGTATTCAAGGCTTTAGCAATGATAGCTAGGATAATGATTATTGTGAATGGTATGTTTGGTTGTCCTATTCCTATTCATATTCCGGGGTGGTATATATTGATGATTATTCAGTGCTAATCATGTGGTTGCTAAGACAGATCAGATGGTTGAACTGTTTATACTCATATATCATATGTGATTGTTGGTTGTTATTTTATCGCTCGTGGATACCGTTGTCAAACTCAAGGTTTTATGTTTCCTCTTATTACCTTGGGCAGCTCGTTAATTTTGTTAGTGAATAAACCAAAATAGCAGGTGATAGGTTTGGTACCGATGATGTTGTGCGATGACAAGCTGGAAGTTGGCTTATTATTTTCTATACTATGTAGTACTTGTTGATTTCTCAACATGTTGATGACTATTGAGACTCTGAGTGATATGCAGTGAGGATTGATGTACAAATATTCACTTTCATGGATGTTTCATATTTGTGACTCTAGGATGTCATGTAGATTTGATTTTCTGTTCAGTTTTGCTTCATTAATATATCCTGTTGTATATTTTCTATTGTGTGTTATCCACGCGCTGAGAGTTATACGACAAGTTTATTTTTATTTATTCTTCCTTGATGATCGTTCCTTATCGTCCTAGCACATCATTCAGCACACTTTTTCTTAGTTCGGTGCAGGAGATATGAGACGATCATCACGTTTGGTATCCGAGCTTTGTTTAATCGATTTTATCCGAAGTTCGCGAGTGTAAAAGAGTACGAGAGACGTATTTGTAATTTTTAATGGGTGATTAATATATTATAATATATAATTTAGTAGGTTATTAAGCTTTTGAACACCAATGTGGCTTTCTCTAATGTGGATTGATCTTTCTCATTTCAGATGAAGAATGAGTCTATGAACTTCAAGACATGCTGCTAGGGATGAGGCTACTATTGGGGGGTCGGCGAGGTTAGCCAGTCGCAAACTGTTGCTGCTATACCCGATTATCCTGCTATGTTCGGGGCTATGATGGCAGCGATAATGAGGTGAATGCCCACTTCAGAAGCGGCAGTAGATGGTGGTATCCTTGTGTAGGAACTTAGGGTGGTTGATTTCGCTAAGTTCTACAAGGATTATACTTCTGTAGATGGAAAGCCACTTACTGGGATGGAGCCGACTGTGGAGATCCGGAATTGGATGAATACCTGTCTGTATCTTTGAAGATTTAGGAATTGACGATATAACTAAGAGGAAACTTGCATCGAGGTAGGTGCAAGGTCGAGCGATGGATTGGTGGAATTCCAATACTTTAGAGACTCATGGAGATGATATTTCTTGGGATCAATTCCGTACTAGATTTGAGACAAGGTTTATTCAATGGTCCAGAGATCAATTCTCTTTAAGAAGTTTGTTGAGCTGAAGCAAGGAGATAGACTAGTATTTGCATATGTAGCCGAGTTTGAAGCTCAATCCAAGTATGCTCATTTGTATATTAAGGCTCCTTACCAGAAGAACGAGAAGTTTATATTGATATTGGATGGGAGTCTTAGGAAACAATCGATCGACCATATTGATGATTTTTATGAGAAGCTAGTCGAGAAGGCTTTAAGCTAGGAATGTTTGTTAAAGCTGTTGTTGAGAATAAGGAGGAGTCAAAGCCACAATAGAGTAATGGTAGTAAGAAAAAGTGGAACGGTAAAGGAAACAACATCAGCTAAAGAAAAAAGTCGGAACAAACCAAAGAGTGAGGTTACCAACTACAACTGTCAAGAGAAAGGTCTTTTTTTCTAAGGATGGTAAGAACCTTAAGGTGGAAAGGAAGTAGTTTAATTGTGATACATCTGGCCATATGAGGACATATTGTTTGAAACCACCCTAAGGATAAGCAGATTGTAAGAGCGTATGCTTTGGATGCTATGAGAGTGTCGTTGTGCAAAGTGTGCTTTCTATCAGAGATGTTTTAGTTCGAGTTTTGTTTTATACCGGAGCATCGCATTCTTTTATTTGTAATGAGCTTGTTTTCAAGTTATGTTTAGAAACTAAGATTGTTGATAGACCATTAATTGTGACTAATCCCATAGAAGGATCTTCT
>JASFAX010007238.1:0-26749 GCA_030737875.1 Allium sativum
AATTAAAAATTTAATGTTATAAATGTTTTTATAAAATAAATCTGCAATGTTTTTATAAAATAAAATCAAAAATGTTGTTATAAAATAAATATCGCATTGTTTTTGAAATAAATATCACATTGTTTTGTAAAGAAAATAACATTGTTTTGATAAGAAAATAACATTGTTTTAATAATAAAATAACATTGTTTTTAAAATTATAAATAACATTGTTTTAAAATTTTAAATAACATTGTTTTAAAATTATTTGTACATAAAATTTGCGTTGCAATTTGTACATAAAATTAGCATTGTAATTTGTACATAAAATTAGCATTGTTTTGTAATGACAGTATACATTGTTTTGAAAAGTAAAGTATACATTGTTTTGGAAGTATACATTGTTTTGAAAAGAAAAACTAGCATTGTTTTGAAAAATAGCAATATAAAATATGATTTTTATATATGCATAGTGTAAATAAAAATATGGTTTTTATAATTTAGATCTAGAATAAAAATATGATTTTTACCATATATGTAGAATAACATTAAAAATATGATTTTTAATACAAACTGTGTAACATAGACTGCGATGGAACTGAATAGAAGTAGAACGGAATCTGAATCGTCCGCTAAAGAATGACGGAGTAGAAACTAAAGGTGAGAACTCCTCACTAAAAATTCTACATAGTTATTTATTTATTTCCATAACTGAAAGTTATTTTAGATTGCCAGTTTCGACTTTTATCAGTTTTACCATTATAAGCTGTATACAGTGTTTGTTAGATCACTTTTCTCGTCCACAAACCATGGACGATTTAAATTGACTGTATTGTGTGTTGTTTGTGATGTTGAAATGTTGAATGTATGAAAAATAATGTTAATATAAATATATTAGTTGAAATAAAATTATAAATATTTATTTATAATTTGAGCATTGTAAAATTAGGTAAATAGAAAATAATTCAATCTGAATTAGAATTGGTTGAATTTGCTAACAATTAATTTATTTAAATAAATATTGTTGTTTGAAAACCCCACATGGCTATTGGAACGATATTTGACATACACTAGTCCCAATATTTATTTGTATGTCAATCGTTGGATTGATAGTCTGTGATGAGCGTTATTAATTTATTTTAATATTCACACATTGGTAAATTTCACTATGGATGTGAATGGACTGTTTAATGAATGTTTATCATTATTGTTATATACCTGCGGTGTATGAAATCCATATAACTGAAATTATATGGTAATCGACTAAGTCGCATTCCGATTCAGAAATAAATAATGTTTTTATAATAAACAATATTTTAGAATAAAATAACATTACAATGTAAAAAGTACATTTTAGAAAAAAAAGATATTATAATGTAAAAAGTGCATTATAGAATAAAATAACATCTTATAATTAAAAAGACATTTTAGAATTAAAAAAGGCATTTTAGAATTAAAATGACATTTTTGTGGATATAAAATAGTCGAAACCAAAATTTACATTTTTATTGAAATAAAATAGAACAAAATTTACATTTTTGTTGAAATAAAATAGTTGAAACAAAATTATCATTTTTTGTTGAAATGAAATAGTCAAAACAAAATATAAGAATCGTTTTTAATCATTTTGTTGAAATCGAATTATCAACATAATATAAGAATCATTTTTAATCATTTTGTTGAAATAGAATTGTCAACAAAATAAAAGAATCGTTTTTAATCATTTTGTTGAAATAGATTTGTCATCAAAATTTAAGAATCATTTTAATGTAATCAAACATTTTTAATGTAAAAGAACATTTTTATGTAAAATAGCATTTTAATGTAAAAGAATGTAAAAGAATTTTTTTATGTAAAATAACATTTTGATGTAAAAGAATGAGAAAGAACATTTTTATGTAAAGTAACATTTTAAGTAAAAGAACATTTTTATGTAAAATAACATTTTAATGTAAAAAAATATAAAAGAACATTTCAATGTAAAGAACATTTTAATGTAAAAGATTATTTTAAAATAAAGAATATTTTAAAGTAAGGAATATTTTAAAATAATATATGGTGAAGAATAAGATTATGATTTTGATGTCCGTCTCTGAATGGACACACAAATATAAAAATATGAAGCCGGGTTAAGTATAGAAATGCCATTTAACCCGAATATGTTTATCGATCGATTTGATTCATTTTATAATGAACATCGAAAATAGGAGATTTCAAAAATAAAGTATTTCGAAAAAAACATTATCATTTTAATATGATAAAGATATAGAATATTCAATTTTGATTTAAAATTGAAAATGAAGTTAAAATTATTTTAAAACGAATTTATAAACAATTTATAAAATATGTTGTGAAGGAAATCGATAAAATATATATAATATATATTTAATGGCCTGAATAGAATGCGCCGCGTAGCGACCGCTCGCGAATTTCGACCATTAACTTCAAATTGGCATAACGGTAGGTTCGACCGTCGGATTATTCTAAAACCGGAACCGTTAAGTTCGTATCGAAAAGATCTTTCCAATGAATATAAGATATTTGAAATCTAACGGTTAGATTTTAAAATATATCCAAACCAATTTTGGAAAAGGTCGTTGTAAATGCAGTTCGGCGGCCGTTATTGGAAACTGACTGTACGGGCAATAATAAAAATATTAAAATGTGGAAAAATTGTAACAAATGGCTTGGAAAATTTTTGGATGAAAATTCCATATTTGAAAAGATAAAAATATATTTTTATCGAAATGAACTAGTTATTAGCAAAAAATAATAATTTAATTATTTTGGAAATAAATAAATTGGATTTGAAAATGGTTTTAAAATAACCCAAATTTTCAAATATATATTTATATATTGGAATGGATTTGAATGGAAATTATCTTCGGAATATTTCGATATTGGATTCCATTATTATATGAATATTGTGAGGAATTTGGATGATACATATACATATATATATATATATATATATATATATATATCGTTATTCCCAATACAATATTTGTTGGTTTTAGAATTTGATATTGAATATAAGCCGATATAATTCCTATTTAGAACCTTATATTTAATGTCAAATTGGATTTTGGGTTTGTCGTGAATGGTGTCATTAATAACACTGTTCTTAAACCTCGTATGAAAAGAATAAATCTTTTAATTAAGATTATTAGATTTTCCAATTATATTTTGTAATTAATGAAATGTGAATTGGGTTTATTATGAAATGTGTTTTTAACGACATTCGTTCTTTAACCCGATGAACAATGAAAATATAATTTTGGAATTTATAAATCTTTTATTAAGATTTAAATGGAAATTTTCCAAAGTAAAGTTTTCCAATTTAATATATTAAATCGGAATTGAATGGAATTCGATTTGGTAATAATCGAGATGAGCTTCTGTGAATGAAGACTGTTACTATAAATGGAATTTAAAAGGCCTTGCCATTATTCCATTTATATTATTAGTTTGATACATAAATTTATATCGATTATATATTGATCTGATTTCTGTGAAGATTCCATATTTAATGGAATATGATTTTGGGTTTGTCCTAAACTGTGTTTTTAATGACATTGGTTCTTTAACCCAGTTAAAGATAAGATTTATTTCTTAAATTTGAATAATCATTAAGTAATGATTTTTGGAGATTAAAATCAAACTGGTGTTTTAATGTATCTTGTTAATTTTTGGAAGATTAAAGAATATATATAAAAGAATTTATCTTTGATAAAATTAATGGGAATCTTTCCCTAATAATATCAATATTTTGTTAAAAGAATATTCTGAATTGGAATGAGGCGTATGATGTGATTTTATAGCACTTGATATTAAAATAAGTGAATTATTCGGAAAGCCCGGGTTTAACCCATTCTGAATAATTGCTACGACGATCAAGAGTCGAAGACGAAGACGGTGGTTGAAGACCGGAGTTCTTCATATCGTTTGGGTGATTACTGATGTCTTGATTGGGTCGTACACCCAAGACAAGGTAATAAGTGGTGATCGTCCAAACGTACTTGGAAATCGACGGATATGCGAGGACCTCTCTCCTGTATCGGACATATGGGATGAGGAATAAGGTGCCGCCGGTTTCGTTCAGACCCAGAACGGACTTGTAAATGGATGGTATGTCTGGTATTGTATTCCTTTATGCTGTATTCATTGATCTCTGCTAAATATATATTTATTTGGTGGTGGAGAACTTATTCTCTTGTTTAACACCCTTCTTTGTGACGTACGAGCTTATAGGTTATATATTGGCAGAAGTCAATTGTATGGTATGGATTGACAATGTGGCATGTTAGATGCAAATGATCAGGGCTTTTCTTGAAAAGCTGAGCCTTGCGGATGATGATCAAAGCACATATTATTTAGTCATAGCTTTGTGTATAGCGATACTTCGCGAGGTTCAAAAACTAGAAACGTGAGAGGATAGCAGGGAGGGCATTGCGTTTCTTTCTAGTTAGGAGGGGTGTCAGGGTTTTGCAAGCCCGGACATTTTACTCTTGTGGGTGTTGCTTATTATTACTTGATGGATAGAGAGGCGCCTCAGATATTGTTATGTTTGACATTACTGACCATATTTTACTCCCCATAAGGCGGGGAGACGCATGCTTAGGAATTATGAATCCACCATCGCACTTAGTGTGGACCGGCCCTATATGTTACCTAGGTGCAGTTGCGGCTGAATCCTGAGGCTCGGGCTAGAGAGTCTCGAAATCGGTAAGGACGGCCCCTTGCCTTGGTTCATGATGGAAATCCAACTTCTAATACGACATTTCGGTTTTAATTGTAGAACGTGTATGGCGACATAGTAGGATGGGGTACTATGCTGTCTATGATTGATACATTTACATTTGAAGCTGTTTTTTACACTATACACTTATAGTTATATTAAAATAATTTTGTTTTAGATGTATCAAGAATGTTTGAAGATTATAAGGTAAAACTCTATCCTCCGGCTTGCGTTGCAATGTGTGATGGGACCTGAGTCTTATAATAGCTTCATTTTTCTAAAAAAGCATTGCGTTGTTTTATTCTAAAACTAAGATCCATGTGGAGTAAACCCATTTCGTGTTATATGGCGTGGTCCCATGATATCCCCACTTTAAAATTAAAAATTAATAACCGTTTTAGTTCTCACACTAGTCCCATAACTGACCTAGAGTTTATTATTTTAACCTAAACTCTGGTTGCCCATATTTTCCACATGGGCAGCTAGTAGTTTTTGTTTTGCAGATTTATTTTCACAAGATCCCTGTTCACAGCTGAAGTGATATTCGGAAAGCTCTGTATCCATGTATTTCTTTCAGTTGTAATTTGTATTATTTTTCCGTTGATATTTAAATGTAAATTAAATCTCTGATATTATTGTTTTTTCCAATGTATATTATTTATTCATACTCAGTTATATTCTTGTACTCTGATGTAAATTGTTGTAATAAGCAATGAAATGTTCTTCTACTTGTGTTCTGATGCGTCTTGTTCTCAAAGCAATCCGGGCTTTCCTTCACGAGGAAGTTTTGGTCGTTTCACCGTCAGTCTCTTGCTAACATAATAAACGAGACACCGAAAGCGATATTCAATATGTACAAGTGCCAAGCTGACTTCCTGCAAGGAAACAGCCAAATAAACAGATAAGTCTTTGTGATCTACGGGTTTAGACAGGATAGGCGGTCGTTCCAAGTGATTCAGAGGTCCTAGAACGTGGCAATGCATTCCCGTGTCCATGAAAAATTGTGTTTCCCCTTTCTGAACAAGTCGAAAAAGGGAATGCATGTGTCAGTTGCTTTTGGTATGAATCGTCTTAGGGCGGCAACCTTTCCGTTTAAACTCTGAACATCCTTAATGCTCTGACGAGCCTAGATGTCCTGGATAGCTTTGATTTTATCTGGATTTGCTTCATTGCCTCGCGAATTGACAACGAAACCCAAAAAGTTTCCCGATGCAATGCCAAAAGAGCATTTCAAGGGATTAAGTTTCATGCCATATTGGCAGAGGACACCGAACATTTTGAAGCGGTTACGGATGTGGTCGTTCGATATTCTCGATTTCACGGGCATATCGTCCAAGTAAACCTCCATGGATCTCTCAATCTAGTTCTTGAAAATGAAGTTGACTGATCGTTGGTAGGTGGCTCCCGCATTCTAAAGACCAAAAGGCATGACGAGATAGAAGTAGAGTCCATGGTCGGTTATAAAAGAGTAATCCTTATCGGGGAGATACATTGGAATCTGATTATAGCCCGAGTATGCATCCATGAAGGACAAAAGCTGATAAACAAAAGTTGAACCGACAAGCTGGTCAATTTTCAGCAGTGGGAAACTTTCTTTAGGACATGCCCTGTTTAGGTCGGAGAAGTCGAAATATGTTCGCCACTTGTCGTTTGCCTTCTTGACCAAGACTGGATTAGAGACCTATTCGGGCTAATAGGATTCATTGATTAAACCGTTATTGAGTAGCCTATCAACCTCTTATCTAAGTGCTATCGACCTATCGCCTCCCAGGAATTGACGCTTCTGCTTGGCTGGGAGTTGCAAGGGATTTATGGCGAGCCTATGGCAAGCGACTACTGGGTCAATTCCACGCATGTCGAAGTGTGTCCAAGCAATCACAATAAGGTTGGCACTTAAGAATTCCACGAGCTATTCCCTTATTGCGGGGTGGAGTTGCGATCCAACTTTCAAGACTTTACTGGGTTGTTGGGGCTGATCGGAACACCACCGTTGGTTCTACCGAGGTAGCCTTTTCGGAATCGGGCTCTTCGTCCTTTCTTGGATCGAGATCACTGGAAAGACAGTAGCGGCGCTTGAGCCAGGACTCAGACGCCTTTGATAGCTACGTGGAGATGGTCTTGGCGCAAGAAGGTAGAGGCATGTTGTAACAATCCGAAATTCTGATCCAGTTTAAAATTTTTATTTTGGCACATTCAATGAATTTTGATTATTTAAAATGAATTATTTTAAATAATATTGATGAGAAATTTATTTTGAATAGAATTCGAATGTATATATTTATATAGCTCGACGTTAGAATATAAATAATTATTTATAATTATAAAAGGAATTGAAAATGGCGCGGTAGTTCGATAATTCGATTTCAAAATTCAAATGAATGTACAGGATTCAAAATAAACCGGATTTTAGCAAAACCAAAAATATTAGAATCTATTTGTGAATATCTCTCCAACGAATCCGAAAGATTGGAATTTCATAGCGGGAGTCAAAAGATATGTCCAGTTGAAATTTCAGAATAGTCACTATGGAATTCTGACCCTTAAAAATGGAAATTTTGTAAACAACCTCAGATTTCGACGAAACCACTTTTGTTGGATCCGTGATGTCAAGTTATTGCTAGATTTCCAAATTCATAATTTTTCGAATCAATAAGTGAGCGTGGCAATGGAAAACGCGTTTGACCAGTTTTAGTTGATTTTAATCGACTGGAAAATGGCCATTTTTCAAACAGTCTCAGAATTTGACAAAACTAGTTTTGTTAGGACCGTATCGTCAATACGAAGCTAGAAAATATTTTTTGGGAATTTTTAGAGTCCGTAGGTAGCCCCGGTAAATTGAAATGCGCGTTCAAATTCAATATATAGAGTTATATTTTGATTTTGATGAAAACTAATCGTAACGATCGAATTGGCTCACGATACATATCCCATTGTGTTCGGAATGGGGGTAATTAGCTAAGGACGACAGTCGTTGGGCCTCGATTGGAGTTCGAATTAAAAAGTTAACTTTTTGAATTTAAAAATAAATATATATATATATATATATAAATTATTATATAACCTTATACTCCCACCCTTCTCTCTTTCTTGGTCAACGCTCAGTCATAAAAAAAGGGAAACAACCACGACGGGGTGGAGGAAACCGCCGCCGCCGCTCATCAGCGCGGGCCCCCCTCCAGCCGCGCCACTAGTCATCGCCACCTCCCCTTCTTCTCCGCCTCCTCCTTCTCCAGTTCGAGCCCAAGTCCCAAAATCGTTCAACCCTAGATCGAGACAGCCCCCTCCCTTAGATTCCCGCCACCGCGTTCAACCCTCCACCACCCCATACCTCGCCGCAACACCCCCTCTGCCCTCACCAAGATCCGGCACGCAAGCCTCTACCTCCGGCGCAACATTTTCCCCCTCCTCCAACCGATAACACAGTGAGTTTTTAAATTCAGTTTAAGGAATAAAATCAGTTTTGTCAACTTTATTACATATGAAGGCGATGTTAAAAAGCTTTGATTTTTGAGGTATGGAAAGCTTTGATTTTTGGTTTATTAAAGATTTGATTTTATTTAAGAAGTAGCGATATAAAAAGCTATAAAGAAAATATGAAATATATATATATATATATATATATATATATATATATATATATATATATATATACGTATTGTAATAAAAATACGATTTTTATACATATAACATCATTATAAAAATACGATCTTTCTTTGATAAAAATACGAGTTTTCCTTGATTAAATATATGATCTTTCATTGTAAGAATATATAATTTTTAGTGTTATAGAAATATGATTCTCTTTGAAATGAAATTAAGATTTCTTTGATTGGAAGAAAAAAAAGATATGTTTTCTTTGTTTTATTTATATAGTAAATGGCATTGTTTTCAATGGGATTTTTATATGTAGAGAATAAAAAAAGATTTGATTTTTCTACTTTAAAAAGATTCGATTTTTATTCATTTGGAAAAATATAATTTTTATGTGAGGTGAAGATTAAAAATATAATTTTTATTATATGAGAAGCGAAATATAATATTTACAGTACATGAAATAAAATAAACATTTTTTTCCTAAATAAAATTTACATTTGCTTTTAAAATAGAATTAGCATTGTTTTAAAAATATAATAGCAATAGAATAATGTGATTTTTATGCGAACAATACAAGAATAAAAATATGATTTTTATACTGTAAAGTAATAAAAATATAATTTTTATAATATAGAAAGGTTAAAAATATAATTTTTATAATATAGAAAGGTTAAAAATATAATTTTTATATTATAGAAATGTTAAAAATATAATTTTTATAAGTGTAGTAAGATAAAAATTCGATCTTTATAGAAGGAGTAGAAATATTAAAGTATAATTTTTATAGAGAAAGAAGCGTTGTAAATGCATATGAAATAGAAATAAAAATATGATTTTTATTTATTGAAATGAAGTGATAAAAATATAATTTTTATTTGAACAGCGTGAAAAGAACTGCATTGGAATTGCAAACAAATCCAGATGGTTCAGCGGTTCAAAAGCAAAGCACGGCGGAGTGGAATCCTCTATGAGAACTTCTCACCTTTTAATTTTATTCCTAGTTGAAATATATACTAGGATGCAAACGGTGTTTAGTAGCACCCGACACCCGTCGTCCACAGACCATGGACGGCTTGTATGCTTGTTTGTCTGATTTTGATGTGAAGTTGATTGTGTGATGTGATGTGAAATGAAATAAAATATTTATATAGTTAAAATATTTTATAGTTGAAAATAGAATTTTCAACGTTTATTTGAAATGAAATAAATATAAATAAATTAGACGATCTGTTTATATACACACATTTGACTGATATTGATTGGAACGATAAATTTTACACATCGCCCAACTGCACAAATAAAATCTGTGTTTGATTGTTTGAAAACCTCACACGGGTATTGGGGTGATATATGACATACACTAATCCCAATAGATAGTTGTATGTCGATCGATTGATTGACAGACTGTTATAAGCGTTAAATATTTATATTTGATGCTTATACAGTGTAGAACGCACTTTGGATGATGGTTGATGATTTATCGTTGCTGTTATATACGTGTGGTAGAAAATCCATATAATTAACATTATATGGTAATTGATTGGGACTCATTCCAGTTTTGAAATAGAATATTTGAATAAGAAATATTTGAAAAAGAAATATTTGAAATAGAATATTTGAAAATAGAAATATATGAAGCCGTGTTGATTAGATTGACGCCATTTTGACGTGAACGATATTTTTATCGATTTTATTCATTTTACAATGAATATCGAAAGTGATTTCAAAATCTGATATTTTGAAAGGAATTGAAATTCGAATTAAATTGAATTGAAATGAAATTCGAATTAAACTGAATAAAATTGAAATTCGAATTAGATTGAAATCGTTTTGAATTGAATTTAAAACGTATTGAAATTGAATTGAACTGAAATTAATTTGAATTTAAATCGTTTTGAATTGAATTTAAAACGTATTGAAATTGAATTGAACTGAAATTAATTTGAATTTAAATCGTTTTGAATTGAATTTAAAACGTATTGAAATTGAATTGAACTGAAATTAATTTGAATTGAAACCGATTTGAATTGAAATAGAATTGAAATGAATTTAAAACGAATTTATATTGGAAAATTCAATTTTGATTTGAATTTGAAAAGGAAGTTGAAATCGTTTTGAAAATGAATTTAAAACGATTTATAAAATACGTTTTAAAAGGGAATCGATGAAGTATATTATATATATATATATATTATATAATGGCCTGAATAGAACGCGCCGCGCTGCGGTAGTTCGTGAATTTCGACCATTGACTTCAAATGAATATTGCGGGAGATCCGACCGTCGGATTCTCCTAAAACTGGAACCGTTGGGTTCGTATCGAAAAGAGCTTTCTAACGAATATTAGAAATCAGAAATCTAACGGTTGGATTTGGAATTATGTCCAAATCAAATTTGGAAAAGGTCGTTGTAAGTGCAGTTCGATGGCCGTTGATGGAAATCGACTGTACGGGCCTTGATAAAATTATTAAAAATATCAATAATTTGTGTAAAATCATAAGAAATGATTTGGGAAGAATCGGGATGAAAAACTCCATATTTGACAAGATAAAAATAGATTTTTATCGAAATGAACTAGTTTTGAACTAGAATTAAAATTCTATTTATTTTTAAATAAATAAATTGGATTTGAAAAGGGTTTTAAAAGTAACCAGAATTTCCAATAATTGAATTGGAATGGATTTGAATCGAAATTGACTTTGGATTATTTCGATGTTGGATTTCGTGATTACACACATATTGTTATGGAAATTTGAAAGATATATTTATATCGTTATTTCCAATACGATATTTGTTGGTCGTAGAATTTGATATTTAATATAAGCCAATATATTTTCTATTCAGAGCCTTGTATTTAATATCAAATGTGATTTGGGTTTGTCGTGAATGGTGTCTTCATTAACACTGTCCTTGAACCCAGTTGAGAAAAAGATTAAATCTTTTTATTTAGATTTACTGAAGTGTACCAATTAAATAATATTTAATTGGAATTGAATTGGTATTGATTTTTGGGTTTATCGTGAACTGTGATTAAAATAACACTTATTCTTTAACCCGATAATTAATGGAATGTGATTTTGGGTTGTCGTGAACGGTATCTTCAATAATACTGTTCTTAGACCCAAGGGAGTTAAGAAAATTAGAAACTAACTGGAGATTAGTTAAGTTGAATGGTTTTTGGGGTATTGATCTGATGTTGGTTTCGGCCTTCGGGGTTAATATTTAGGGAATTGCTCACTTGCTAATTTACTGTTAGGGACTGATTGAAATGTGATGTGATTTTGGGTTTATCGTGAACCGTGTTTTAAATGACACTGATTTTTTAACCCAGTCAAAGATTAAAACTAAGTGGAGTTTTAATGAATCTTTAATTAGATTAAAAAGATCGAGAATGGAGTATCACCAGTTTTACTCCAAACGGTAGTTAAATCTTTAATTAGATTTGAACGTGAAATGGTAATTGAATTTACCGATAACACCGTGGTGTTACATATGAGGTATAACCAGTTTTACTTCATGGGATGAATAGGTTGGGGTTGGGAAATTAAAACAAATGATTACTTCGGTAAGGTTCGTTAATCCCGACTAGTTTGAAGTGATATTCAAAGGAAGATTAAAGAATAAATTTGAAAGAATTTATCTTTGATAAAATTAATGGGAACCTTTCCCTATGAATGTGAAATTTAGAAACTAACTGTAGGTTGGCTAAGATGAATGGTTTCCTGGGTATTGATCCGATGTTGGTTTCGGCCTTCGAGGTTAATATTTGGGGAATCATTCTCTGGTAAATTTACGGTTGGTGACTGATGAATTGGAATGAGGCGTATGTTGTGTTTGTGTAACACTTACTTATTATATACGCGAGTTATTTGGAAAGACCGGGTTTAACCCATTCTGAATAACTGATTCGGCGATTAGTCGAAGATGAAGACGATGGTTGAAGACCGGAGGTCTTCACGTCGTTTGGGTGATTACTGATGATCTTGATTGGGCTGTACACCCAAGAGGAGGGAAACAGTTGTTGATCGTCCAGACGTACTTGGAGATCGATGGATATGTGGGGTACTAGGTGCCTCCGGTTTCGTTCAGACCCAAAACGAACTTGTAAATGGACTGTGTGTCTGACATTGGATTTTAGTCTGTGTGATTGATTTCTATTAAATATATATCTGTTTGGCGGCGGAGAATTTATTCTCTTGCTTAACGCCCTTCTCTGAGACGTACGAGCTCAGGGGTTATATACTGATGGATATCAAACGCATAGAGTGAATTGCCTGTGTGGCATGCCTAAGTGGCAAACGATCAAAGCTTCTGTTGAAAAGCAAAGTCTTGTGGTTGATGATCGAAGCACGGCCTTTGTGGCGTAGCTTTGTGTAACGTTTGATTCGCGAGTTTCACACCCGGTATGAACCAGAAACGGGAGAAGGACCTCAGGGAGGACATGCATTTCTTTCTAGCTAAAAGTGGCATCAGTGGTTTTACACGCCCTGACGAGTTTGATTTATGTGGTTGTTGCTGTTGCGAGGCGCCTCGGTTTGATCGGACGATCCAGGTCCGATGGAGTCATCTGTTGGCTCATTTGCGCCCCAAAGGGCGGGGAAACGTAGTGTTCAGCCATTTTAATCCACATCGGTGGACCGGCCCTGACGATCCAAGGGTCACTCGAGCTCTGATCCTGAGACATGGTAGGCTAGATTGTCTCGAATCGGTAGAGGACTATCTTTTGCCACAGTTCATAGATGGAAATCCAATTTCCAAATACGTGACTTTGCGGTTTTAATTGTAGAACCAAGTATGGCGACATAGTGGGATGGGGCACTTATGCCGTCTATGATTGATACATATGATTTGAAGTTGTTTTATACACTATGCACTTATAATAGTATCAAATGATTTGTTTTAAACGTATCAAGCATTCTTGGCTATTATAACGTAAAAACCCTATCCCCCAGCTTGTGTTGCATTGTGTGATAGGACCTGGGTCTTATAATAGCTTCATTTTTCTTTATTTAGCATTGCGTTGTTGTTTTATGCACTGGTATTCTTGGGAGGGAACCCGTTCCGTGTTATACGGCGTGGTCCCTTGATTTACCTGACTTTAAAATAAAGATTAATAACTGTTTTAGTTCTCACACCAGTCCCATGACTGATCTGGAGTTTATTGTTTTAACCTAAACTCTGGGTGTCATTATTTTGACATGGGCAGCTAGTAGTTTTGGTTTTGCAGATTTATATTCACAGGATCCTGATTTACAACTGGAACGATACTCAGAAAGCTTTGTATCCGCGTATTACTTCTAGTTGTGTATTGTATTATTTTCCGCTGCTATGTAATGTATTGTGATCTCTGATATTTATCGAATGTATTTTATTCATTTATGCTCTGTATATTCTTGTATCTGATGGAATTGTTGTAATTAATGATGAAATGTTCTTCGGTTTGCGTTCTAATTTGTCGTGTTCTCAAACAATCTGGCGTTTCGAACGGTCTAGATCGGTTTAGCGACTGATTCGGATCGAGCTAAATTCCTTTTCGTTACACATGTTTTTTCCCCTATCCTTATTACGCGTGTTCCTCTGTTCTATGAGGTAGTAATCCCTGGCTGTTGTTTTATTGCCCTTGATGGTACTGATCCCGTTCACTATTGGGAATTTCATTAGTAGGGACCATGGTGATAGGCAGACGTCGAATTCTGTAGGAAAGGTCGTCCCATGAAAGCATTGTACGAAGAGGTGACATCAATGACCATAAAGTTGAGGATGCGGACTCGGCTCCGATCCCCTGTTCCGAGTTATACAGGAAGGTCTATCATGTCCACCGGGTGGTTGGTGGATCCAATGAAACTATGGATCATTGCATGGCAAGGCTTCATATCTTTGGCTTCTACTTCATCTGGTTGTATGCCACCTTGAATATGTATTCACCAAGCTTCCTGAATCAATAAGGATCCTTCGGACGAAGGCTGGACCACACTACTACAAAACAGGTCATTTGCATCGGTCGTTACTCCCTGTTGCATCGGTTGGACAACCGGTGCAAATGAAGACGATGTGAAAGGCAATTTTTTAATGCATCGGTTTAACAACAGATGCAAATGTTGATTATTTGCATCAGTTGTTAGCTAACGACCGATGCAAAAAATAAGTATTAGCATAGATCATTGATAGGAAGCCGATGCAATTTAACATAAACTTGGAAACCATTACAGTCATTTTGCATCGGTCCTCTGTTAAGTACCGATGCATCTGAGTTTAGTTGCATCGGTCGTTTATTGTAGGAGAACCGATGCAAATCCCACCTGAAGCAAAAAAAAAAAAAAAAAAGATTAATACCATTTCAGATTGTTTTAGAACCTGAAAAGGTATCAAATATAAATTTTCAAAATGCTTATTATTACAAATATTATTGAACAAACAATAAAACCATATCATATATCAAATTTGTTAATGTCTACAAACCAAAGAAACACAAATAGTATATATTTCATCACTTACATCAGCATACATGATAAACGATCAACATACATAATAAAAGAATGTACATAACAAAAGACCACTACATCCAATTATGCATTGTATAACTAATTAAATTATCTCAAACCTCGTCTATCTCTTATTAGTTATAAGAATCATCTCGTACAAAGTCCTGCATTTAAGATGTTGATTCAAATAATTAATTATATGAATTGTAATAAATAAATGCACTGACAAACAATAAATAACTATATGTAGAATCAAGTTTTTGCTAGCAGCAGACATTGGAGCAAATTGGGCTAAAACTCGCCATGTGATTTGTTGACGAATTAACAATATTGGGATCCGTTATCCTTATAATCCACAAAATAAAAATGAATCAATCCACACTGAACATGAACACAAGCAACCATGTTAAGTACCGAGGTTGTTCCCAGCACTGCTCTATGTATTTTATGTTCTTACTATCATGAAGTTATTCCATTTGGACTTTAGTTTTTTGTCCGCATGTTCTGTTAACTGAATCAATTTTCTTTGTTGACTAGTATCGAATCAGCGGGAAACTTCATAACATAAGACAAAAAAACTGCCTACTAGGATCATGTCATCATTCAACAAAACGAAGTATGTTTTACTGCCTTAGTTTTGACGCCAGATATCACATATGGTAGAAAATAGTTTGACTGTATGCTAAGAGGAATTAATGTATAACTTACTGATTATGAGTGAATCAAACACGGTCCCCCTAGAAAACCATTTCAGGGGAAAGGTGATTGAACCATTTCAGCAAGTTTTTCCTGTTCTGCTATGTTCTCAATTAAAGGAGAATGGAAAAACTAGCAGTGGTTACTCAAGTTCTAGCAGTTTGTCTTAGAAGACAAGAAAGTATGATATTTTACTCTTAACAATCCGAAGTAACAAACCAAGAAGAAATTACCAAAAATATGTTATTAGCTTTCATTTCATGAAATATCGAGACATTCCAAAAAGGCATATAATACTATTTCTAAAAACACGCCATTCTGGAAGCCTCATAAAAGAGAATCCATATGCATGCAAGTTCATCTTGAACCAAATGCATTTGAATCAAGAAACTAAAAATACAAGAAATAAAAATTTAAAACAAAGTAAAAATAAAAGAACTACAAACTAAAATTAATTGAATTGGAATACCAAGAAATTACCCGAGTAGCCAAAAAAGAGTAAGGAAACGGAAGCTGATTTGCTGTAGGAAGGAACAAATTCTCGTGCAAACAGCCAGAAGATTTGTGAACTGACAATATCTCACAGTAGCCGTATTGAAAAATCTGCAACATGGAAATAAATTGTATGATGAAGCATAAGATAAGACAAAAATTAACTTGTAGGAAATTGCCAACACATGCTGAAAGTTCGTCAATACAGAACCTACTCCATCCAATATAACCAATGTTTATTTGCATTTGAAGATAAAATTCAAGTTTATCAATAAAAACAATGTAATAGAGTTGAATTGAAATTATAATATATAGAAAAGCATTTGCCCAGCCCATGAGTACCCATTTTTCTTATCTAATGCAAAAAAAAAAACTGGTGGCTTTGTTGTTCTCACCTGGTTACTGAGCCTAATTTAAGGATGCGCAATTTGTTGTTCTCACGGAACCTATCATAAGCTAGATGGTGAAACTAGTGCTTTTACAAAAAGATGCATTCTCGAGTAAGAATATAACAAAGAAACTCACTGGTCCTACGATGAGTAAAGCAGAATTGGTTCATTTTTGGGACTGCAGAAGCCTAATTGGAGAAACAACATCAGAATTGCATCAATTAAAAGCAAAGGCTGCATTACAGTAGAATAATATAATCAAAATTTTAAATGAGTTGAAGGTAGCTATTGCTGCTTTACAAAAGCTGCTTTGCTATAGCTATGGAAAAGAAGGATATCAAAAAAAAGTTCCTGGTGAGCCAGTAGTAGTGGTAGTTTTCAGGGTTGATGCTGGTGGTACTAATCAACTTGAAAATTGCTCTTTACCATAAAAGCTGCAACCTCAATAGAGTTCTAAGCACGTGAAGTATGTGATAAACATGTATGAAAATAATGGAAAGCAAATACAAGTGGCTCCAGCATTCAAAATAACCCCAACTACAAACATCCATTGACTCTTGTACTTGTGAACAACATAGCAAGCTCAACTCACCCGAAGAACACAAAAAGCTAGAAACTTTAATATTTTCCTCAATAATATCTCCTTACGTTGACCACCTTCAAATAAATCCTCGAATCAAAAGATAGAATCGATATTCGAAATCAAATTGAATCCATGTCTTCGTTTTATCACTACTGTCGAATTGATCTTCGAAATCAATGGAACAATTTTTGGTAGTAGATGAACAAAATTTGTTGAGGCGCAATTTTTTAGGTGAGGAAGACTCTGGGAAGGATTTTTATTTTGGAAAGAAGAGTGCTGGATGAGGCCCTCAGAGGAGTAGAAAAGTAACTATAACGCGTGAATGACTTTAGAGCCAACTTTTCACTCATCCCACCTCAATTTCAAGTGTTTTCGCCAAAATTTTATGGCACGTTTACAGTTTTTCGGTTGTTAAAATTTCAACAAAATTTGTTAAAACCAATGTTACAAGTTAGTTTTAATAAGGGAAAATTTACATTAAATATGATATGAATTTTTTGAACGTTGATTTTCGATAAAATATTAAATATGTCAAGTGGCTTGAGATCTACTTCATTGCTGAATGTTCGAGAAATGTTACAATATCTGAATCAAGCTTTTCAAAACATGATGACATAGTAAATCGGTTCTGGATCTATGTTAAAATGATTTATTCATTGTTAAGAGTAATTAAAAAATATTAACAATTTAAGTTTTAATTTTCCATTAATTTTTGGGTTATTTTAAAATAAAAACCAGATAAGATATACCGTGACGGGGCGCTGCCTCCCGGACCTCCGTGACCTAACCGGCTAGGTCAATCGCCATCCGGGACGTTTGTAATTTAAGTCTACTGTCATTCAAGTTTTAAACATAAATTAATTAAAAAAATATTTTACCTCATGGACATCCATCGTTTACTGTGTTATTCTGCTTTAATAATACTGTTCAGTTTTAAACATAAAGGAATTAGATTAAAAAAACAAAAATAAAAAATGGTCCGCTTAAATAAATGGTCTCCTATAACTCCCCGCTTCCGCTTATCGCGAACGCACTCTTAGTTTGGAAAGTTATAAGTTCCTACGTGGTACTGGAATACATTATAAACCGTGGGTAGTATCACTCGCAGTTATGCAATTAATACCCGGCTATTACCCCGCTACATCCTCGCTGTATCATGTAGTAGATTTTTGTCGCCGTTCTTTTTTCTAGTCTCTAAAATAGACTTTCCTCTTTAAACTCTGTTATATTCCGATATTTACGATATATTCTAATATTTTAGTTATATTCCGCTATATCTTCTATAAAAGAACTGAATTAAAAAAAATGATTTTTATATGCTATAATTTATAACAGTGGCATGGTTTCGAAACCCTGAATGGGCATGCTAAGAGCTTGCCATGTTCGTACGCTAAGATCAGCCACTTATGTGGTGCTCGAGGACCGGGCTAGGTGCATTAGGGAGGGTTTTACGACTCTGGTCGGTTTCCCTCCTGAACAAATTCAAAAAAAAAGTAATTACACATAGAATTTATTATTATATTTATCATATAGTTATTAAAACTATAATGTTAGTTCTTAATTATTATATAATTATCAATAATTGATTGTTTAATAACAATTATTAATTATTATCAAATATTACTTATTAATTAAATGTTTATTGTTAAACTTTACTTATTAAATTAATGACAATTATTAATTATTAATTGATTACAAATCTATATTAAATAGTAAATATTAAATTATAATCTTAAGTATTTTACTACGAACTATTAATAAATTATTAGTTTTTGATAATTGATTATATATTTGCATTCATTGAAAATTGATAATCAACTATTAGTTAGTTAATGAAAATAATTTAATAGCACTTAAAAACCAATATTAAATATTAATTACTACTTTTCAGTTATTTTCTTAAAGTAATTATTTAATGGTAATCGTTAACTACCAAAAATTAATTATTAAGTGCTAAATATAAAATATTAATCCTAATTGCCAAGTATCAGTTATTAACTATTACTTCTTAATTATTCAACAGTAAATGTTAGTTATCAAATAATCAATATTATTCATTAAATATTATATATTAGTTGTTAATAATTAACAATAGTTTATTATTATACATAAACTATTATTTGTTATTAATTTTAATTATTAACTAGTAATTGCTATTACTACTTAGTCATAACTAAATATTAATTAATTAATGTTAATTAGCCTGAATATGGTTATCAATTTTAACTAGTATATATTTAATATTGATAACGAAAAACTAATTTATATTTATTGTAAATTAATTATTAGTTACTATTTAAATTATTATAATTAATAATAGTAGATTATTGATTATAAATTAACAATTACATGTGCTCACTAATTATTACTTATTTACTTCTAATTTATTAATTTTTTTTATAAACTATTAATTACTTTTATTGACTATCAATTATTTACAATAATAAATAAAATTAACAATTATTTACTAATTTTTATTTTTATTTTTGAAATTGGGTATATTTTATTAAGGCCTATTTCAGCCCAAGTGAGATGCACGTCTACATTTCGACAGCACATACAGTAGAAATGATTATACAAACGTGGCTCTAAATCATATACATTACTTTGTTTTAACCGCAACTTTCCAAATTAGGGATGGCGGCCAACTTCATCTTCAACGATCAATTCATGGCGGCTCTAGGTTTTCAGCTGCTGAACGAGGTTCCCGTGCATCTGCTAGATCCACTACTCCAGTACGAGGTAGTAGTGTTACCTCAGATGTAGTAAGTCTTCTCCCCCTTGTGCGTAGAATCAAATTGACTTCAAATTCGATTAGCTTTGTAATCTCAGTCGCTGATTTCTTTTTGTTTTGAAAAATGCGCCTATTCCTCTCCTTCCATATCCACCAACAAGCAGTAACTATGCAAATGCCGTACTCTTTTACTTTTGCATCTACGTCCGCCCAATTCAAGCTCAGGTGAGTAATTATGCTCAGAAAGCTTTCGTCTTGTGTGTTTGTCGTATATTTCTGTTTGATGAATCCTAGTATTTCACATGCAAAGTTACACTGGAAGAATAAGTGTTGATGAGTCTCAACATTATTATCACATAGGACGCAACTATTGATAGGAATAATACCCCAATTAAACAGCCTGTCTCTAGTGGGAAGACGATTTAGCATAATTTTGTATGCCGTATGTGACACTTTTGGGGGAAATATTTTGTCCCAAATCACTTTGTGCCACTCCACCTTAGGTTCAGATATTCTGCTTGCATTCCATGCATCTTTTAAATTGAAGTCAGTACCTGATGCCCATTTCCATATATCAAAATCTCTATCAAAATATAAAGGCATGAATTCAATTTCCTTCTTCATAGCAAAATTACAAGGAATACCCTCGCAGTTCCATCTGCCGTCTTGAATGATGTGATTAACAGTTTGGTTAGGGCACCCATAAGCTGAATAAGTGTCCCATCCCAGAGTGTTGATTAAAGATTTACCTTTAATCCAAGGGTCATGCCACAAATCAGTTTCATTTCCTTTTGCAAAAATTCTTTCACAATTCACAGCTAGCTTGTTTCTAACTCTGAGAATAGCTTTCCACGTAGCCGATGCATTATTATCTATTTCCATAGTCCAGAAATTTGTCCTGATATATCTTTTCCTCATCCATCTAGCCCATAGTCCAGTGGCATTTATGATTTTCCATGCTTGCTTTAGAGTAAAAGCCTCTCTCATGTCTCTAATTCTCCTCAATCCAACACCCCCTTCTTCTTTTGCTCTACATAGATCATCATATTTTATTTTATGTAAACCACCCTTCCAAATAAAATCTGCAAACACACTTTCAATTTTCCTAATAGAAGCCTCAGGAATCTGAAATGTCTGTAACCAAAAATTAATTTTTGCTTGAATTACTGTGTGGACAAGTTCAATTCTTCCAGCAAAAGATAATAATCTAGAGTTCCACCCCTGTAGTCTTTCTCTGATCTTGGTGATAAGCACTGCACATTCTCTATCAGTTATTTTATTTGAAGAGAGAGGGACTCCTAGGTATTTTACAGGTAATTCACCCTCATTAACCCCCAAAATGGTAAGCACCCTTTCCTTGTTCACACAGAACTTATTGAAGTAACATTTAGTCTTTTGCTCATTCAGCTTGAGCCCAGCATATTTCCCCAAATTGTCAAAAATCAAAGTGATCGAATTCGCTGCTTTAACATTTGACTTGACACATATTATCAGGTCGTCAGCGTACAACAAGTGGCTAATGGACGGATGGAAATTATGAATTGGTTGTATCTCTTTAGCAAACTCTGCTAACTCCATCTGCAGTGTAAAATACTCCATAGCAATAGCAAACAAATAAGGGGAGAGAGGATCCCCTTGTCTGATACCTCTGTTGCTGGTAATAAATCCTTTTGGCACTCCGTTGATTAGAATAGAGAACGTAGGGGATTGTATGCACTCTGAAATTAATCTAGTAATTTTCACAGGGAAGCCCATTGCTAATAACATGTGAATAATGAACTGTCTGTTGACTTTATCATATGCTTTTTGCAAATCAACCTTTAAACAGAATTTGTCTGCTCCCTTTTTGTTGAAATTTCTAATAAGTTCATGAGCTAAGAGGGAGTTATCAGAGATACTTCTGCCTTTAATAAAAGCACTTTGGCATTCAGCGATCAAATTCGGTAAAACCACCTTAATTCTATTGCAAATGATTTTGCTTAAAATTTTATATAACACATTGCAGCATGCAAAAGGTCTGTAGTCAGCAACCCTGGAAGGTTTCTCATTTTTTGGAATAAGACATAGGAACGTGTGATTAATTTCTTTAATAATTTTACCTGAGTTGAAGGCTTCTTGCACAACTGACAGCAAATTATCTTTCAGGTCAACCCAGTGGGTGTGGTAGAAACTGGACCCGAACCCGTCGTGCCCGGGGGCGGAGTCAACACCAATGGACCAGGTGGCTTCCTTCAACTCCTCCTCAGTTATGCGCCTGCACAGCATTCTGCGCCCTCTGGCATTCAAGAGTTTGCGGGGGTTGATGTTGGGTAAGCTTGTCTCACATTCACCATTATATAGTTCTGTAAAGTATTGTATAGCTTCCTCTTCAAATTTCTTCAAGTCAGTTATAGCGCTGCCATCCTGATCAAGAAGTTGAAAGTTAAAGTTAGTATTACGTCTAACTGACATTTTAGTGTAAAAAAATTTTGTGCATTCATCTCCTTCTGTTATCCATTTCTCCTTAGCTTTTTGTTTTAGCTCTACTGCCTTAATTTTTAATGCTTCTGTAAGCTCAGTTCTACACTCTTGATATTGCCTCCACGTTTCATTGCTATCATCCCCATCATCTATTTGTTGCAGTAGTTCAGCATTGCGTTTTTCAAGTTCTTTGATACGAGCATCGTCTTTAGGTCGAGTTTTATTCCATTCTTTGAGTTTGATTTTGGTATTTTTGAGAAACTGAAGGAAGTGAAACATGTGATTATATGTAGACACCTCAAAGCTTTGACTGTCTACAGTAGAGTAATACCCTTGTATTGCACTCCAATGATTAGCATATCGAAACGGTTTTCCTTTGACATCATTTTCTCGTTCAACCAAACACACGTGGATAGGGCAGTGATCACTAGTTGATGCTGGCAACACATTAACTTTCAGATCAGAGAATTTATTCATACAATCAGTATTAATAAGTCCTCTGTCAAGTTTGCATGAAATTTTCCGGTTTTCACCACTTCGCCATGTATATTGTAGGCCACAGTGGACTGGTTCAACCAATCCAGACGCAACAATGCAACTATTAAACTCCGATAACTGGGAAACTCTTACGGTAACACCCCTTGTTTTTCGCTTGGTTTAAGTATAGAATTAAAGTCCCCCATAACTATCCAGGGGCCATCCATGTTTTGGGCCACCAGTTTTAACTTGTCCCATAACTTAGTTCTTTCACTCGCATTATTACTAGCATAAACAACAGTTACACACATTTTAAGCCCTCCTGTGTTATTAATAGTGACAGTTATTTGTTGATCATCCTTGTCATTGATGACACAATTCCAAATTGACTTACACCAAGCTACAAGGATCCTGCCTTTATCAGTGAATTCATTGTTGTTGATTAGATCCCATTCACTACCCATCTGTTCACTCAAGAAACATAAATTATCTTCATTAAGCTTATTCTCCAAGATACCCAAAAAGGAAGGAAGAAAATTCCTTCGAAGATTGTAGAGGTCTAACAGTCGGGTATCATTATTTAGACCTCTAACATTCCAACTAATTAACGACATTTAGAATTGTGGAACTTACTCCTCAAGTCCCAAGGAGGTATTCCACGCCTATTATTAGCGTCTTCATTACTCTGCTGAGTGCGAAACTGTTGAGTATAATGTGGGTTTGATTTTTTATAGTTATCGCCCTTGTTAATATCCTCATACTCTTTATCTTCTTCTTTGTCTTCAAGACCAATGTTTAAATCTTTCAATTGCTCTACTGTTTCAGGGTCAGGAGCTTGAAGTGCCTGTTGCAGTGGACGAGCAGGGGACGAATGAACTAGATCAACTACTCCAGATGTCTCAACCTGTACCACCTGATCTGGTGTTGCATCCACAACCTGAATGACCTCATCTACTTCATCATCAGACTCGTTTTGGTTTGTACAGTTAAGGGGGGAGCTGGGTACAGCTGTTTTGTCACTGATGGACTCAGTGAATATGTGTTGTTGAGCCTCATCAACAGAGTTTTTGGGCTGCTGGGCATCCTCTTTAGGGTTATCTTTCAGGTCTTTCCTAACCCAGACCTGACTAACAGGCTTCACTGCTATGGCACATTGATCAGTATTGTGGCCAAAACATTTGCAGTTAATGCAAGAAGGGGGAATGTGTTCATATTCTACTTGTTGTATATATATGTTTCCTTGTTTGTCTTTTCCCCTAATTTGCTTTTTCAATTCTGTGTTCTCTTTAATGTCAACAAGTACTCTAGCATAGTTTAAACGTTTGACATGTTTGGTGAGATCATCCATGGCCAACGGGGTACCGATCAAACTGGCTAATTTACATATACCTCTAGCATTCCACAGTGATAAGTCTAGATTCAACAGTCTTACCCACACTGGATGGGATTCAAGCATATCTCTTTCCAGTCTTAAATTTGGTTCCCATCGTTTAATGAATATCAGCTTACTGTCCATGAACCATGGACCTTTATTCAGCACTTGGTGGCAGTCCTCTTCTAGTTCGAATTTAATTAAATAGAAACCATTTTCACGTGCAAAAACATCCCACGCACCCTTTGGATTCCATTCTCTTCTGATGTACGCATTGAGATGAACATAATATGGCCTTCTACCAACAAGATATATGTAGATCGAGTTCCTCCACATGTTTTTTGCTTCATCAAAAATAAGGTCGTCCAGATCTGCATATTCGCCCTCGTCATCCTCTAAGTTTGCAAAGTTAGTGACTCCTCCATCAATTTTAGTGTTACCCGCAACCGCATCAGCCCATGATCTTACCCCAGATCTGAAAATAGGGTTGGATCGTTGTTGGGTTTTTCCATTTCCTCCCATGGATCTGATATTCTGATTCACACCCTGAATTGCCGCCTGTAGAAAAGATTTGCGTCTCCTACGTACATCTTGCCAGCCTTCATCCGATTCCTTAGTTTCTTCCTGATTATCATCAAGGCTATTAGATCTTGAATTTGAAGTATTTCCAGAACTAGGGTTGGATATAGACGCCATCCATGATTTATTTACTAATTTTTAGTTTATTAACTATAATTTTTAGTTTGAAGTATTTGAAGTATTCCTTACTAATTTTTAGTTTATTAACTATAATTTATTAACTAATTCTTGTTTATTATTATTATTTAATAATTAATCTTATTTACTTCTACTTTATTAATAATTAATTATATCATTGACTACAAATTGCTAATATTTTTGCTACTCGCAATTAACTAATATTATTTAAATTTAATTATTATATTAAATATCACTTTTGTTAATATTAATTATTCATTCATTCTCAAATGCAATTCATAAATATTAATTAAAATTTACTAATTATTAATAGTTAAATATAATAAAATATTAAATAAAAAAATAATTAACAATTATAAATTATTTATTGATATTCTTTGATTATAGTAAATTATTATATCGAAACATATGTATGCTTTTGTTCATTATTATCGATATGTGCATTGCTTTGATTATAATAATTTCTAGTTGAATCGGTGCATTTGCTTCAGTTCCTAAGGAATCAGTGCAAGTAAAGTTATTTGCTTCAATACATTTTCTTTTGTTCCTAAGGAACTGATCCAAATAACGGTATTTGCGTCGGTTGTAAGGACAAACAACACAAATAACACTATTTGCTTTGGCGCACTTGCTTCGGTTGTCTATGCAATCGAAGCAATTGATATTATTTGCTTTGTATGTGTGCACAACCGAAGCAAATGCAGCGAAGCAACTGCGAAATACACTACTTGCTTCAATGCATTTGCATCGGTTGTGCACACAACCGAAGCAAATGATACTATTTGCTTCGGTTTTTAAAAAAACGGACACAAATGAGCTGAAGCAACAAGTCATTTCTGTACTAGTGTCAATTTGAGCAGAGATGACGAGGGGATCTATAGTTGGGATCTCGATTCCCATGGATTCCCTCTCTCAGAAGACGATGTCGTCCCGGATTGTCTTCTAGAGTTTAGCGGGGACAGATTCATCCAGGGTAGAATAAGCTTCATATGTGGTTTGCTTGATAAAGATAGTGTATTCTTCCATTTTCTAGAATCTGTCATGCATGGGGTTAGGCCCACTACAGATAGTGTTAATCACGATGCCATGTGATCTCAGATTGGACGACCCTTGGGCCGCATTAGCAGGAGCTGGAATAGCGGGAGTCAGAGGACCAATAGCCTTTTCATGAGGAGCGGGATCCTGAACATACTTCTCTAGACGCTTCTCGTTGGATACGAGGGCGTTACTCCTCGTTTGTTGCGATGCGAAATGCTATGGGTTGATGCGAGGCGAATTGGAGTGGTGCAAGTCGGTGTGATGCAAACTGTTGTAAGGCAAGGGTTTATGAGGCGATGCGAGGGGATATGAAGTGAAGCGAGGGTTTGTGAGGCGATATGAGTAGTTATGAAGCTATTGCTTGCTCGGCCTCTTCTCATCTTGAACCTTCAACAACTTGGCGACACTTCGAGCTTTAATACCACATGACGTGCTGAGTCGAGTGGGTCTTGTGTGCTTTAGGGAACCGAACAAAAATACCGGTTAACAATTCTCTAATCCTAAATTTGGAAACCTTGTTTGGAGTTCAAAGTTTATCCGAATTTGCATGGAATATGTATTCTCAAAAGCATATCAAGTTTGAATCCAAAACTCTTTAAATCATGTGCAGTGACGTAAATTGGATTCCTCATACTATAACGACCCAGGTATTTTGACGCTCGAATTTCGACACTGATACATACTTCGTATTCACGTGCCTAAACTCAAGTTCTAAAAACCCAGAAAGTGAAAAGAAAGAAATTAGAAGATGAGAAAGAAAAAGAAATAAAAGTTAGAATAGAAGAAGAAGAAGAACACAATAACATCAGAAACATAAAAGATCAAAATATCATAGTGGAATGAATAAAATATAATATGCCAATACTCTTTACACAAGAGGAAAATTGTATGTATACATATATTAATCATTGGAGTACACAATAAATCAGCAAATAAATTCATAACAGCCTACCTATACAATAACTGATAAACAAAGCACACACAACAGAAATAAAATA
>JASFAX010007239.1:0-26738 GCA_030737875.1 Allium sativum
TTTCGAGTTCACATCGCTCGGCCCAAGAATGTCATGTCACTTACTTCAATCAAGCAGAGGCCCAGAGAAACTCTGCGTTCATTCCTGGAAAGATTCAACGTTGCAGCAGCATCAGTTGACCGACCTGAACCATTGATGGTGCTGACGGCAGCAGTATCCAGTGTTTTGGATAGCTCGGAGTTCAAAAAGTCCTTGTACCGAGACCCACCGCGAAACCTCGGCGAATTTTATCTTGAAGCAGACAAATTTCTGCGGGAAGAAGATGCTACCTCCGAGAAGAAAGTTTTCGATGTCAACATGCTTAAAGACGGAGAACTGTCCGATTCTGGAAATGGCAAAGGAAAAGCCGCCGTCAGGAATGACCGCAACACTCAGCCTTTGAGAGGGCCCAAATATGAAAAGTACACTGAACTCAATGCCCCACTCTCAGACATCTATCTGGACACGAACGGTGCTATCTCCTACCCAAAGCCTCCTAGGAGGGAGCCATCACAAAGAGAACGCAAATTCTGAAAGCACTGCATATTCCACGATATGGACAGACATGACACAAATGATTGCAGGCATCTTCGTGATTTGATTGAGGAACGGGTTAGACGTGGAGAGATGCCCGAGTATGTGAAACTACCGACAGCGCCTGCACCTGCGCTGCTACCTCCTGCTCCCCGGATAGGGAATAACCCTGGATCGAGCTCTCGGGGGCTTATCATCAATTGATCTAGATGAGATCAGCTTTCATTTTCTGCATTTCTTAGGCTTTAAGATTTGTTTTTGGCTTTCACTAGGTTTTCCGATTGGTTGAATCGGAGTACACACGTTCGGGGTTAGGATGTAGCCCCAAAGCGTGCTCTGGACTCGGTATCAAACCAATCAGGATTTGCTTTGGTTTTGCATTTTGAATTGAATAAGGACTTTCCAAGCATGGAGTATGTTTGGAGAATTTAAGTATCTTGTCAGAATGTGGCAGGATCCTCAACTTCGGTTAAAGTATGGCTTATACTTATTATGGAACTCTAGGTATGGATTATGCATAGGGACGGACTATCTTGTCAGGCTATGGCAAGAGTAGCTCTACTTCAGGTCTGAGTATGGTTTATACTCACTTTAGAATCTTAAGTATGGATTATAATTAGGAACGACAAATGGTCTTGTCAGGATGTGACAAAAGAAATCGGGTATGGATTATACTCGGTTTGAACTCCAGGGTATGGATTATGCCCTGCAAACGGTCTTGTCAGGATGTGACAAAAGAAATCAGGTATGGATTATACTCGATTTGGACTTCTGGGTATGGATTATGCCTGGAAATGTTGGCCCTTTCCAGGATTTGGCAGGATGACTCAAACGTCCCTTGAGTATGGTTTATGCTCATTAGACGCCGAAGCATGGTTTATGCTTAGAAAATTTGAACAATATTGCCAGGATTTGATACGTTTGTTTTTCCTTTATCTCTTTACAGGTATGGATTATATCTGTAGCTGGCAGACCCAGCAAGGTCATGACATTATCGAATTTCTATGGCTTATAGATTTCCTGGACTATCCAAAACACATCTTCCTTCAACCAGCAAGATATGTTCTGGGGGGCAAACTTGTTGACACACTTTTTGGTAAAGCTGTCACACTGAACATCCAGATAACACCGTGCTCGGATATGGATAACAACATCAGAACAATATCAGAAGACATGCAACGATTTGGTCAAAGTCGCATCACGAACAAAGAAAGGCCCAAAACTCCTATCAGACGACCTTTTTTGGGCCCGAAAACAACAATTACAAAACAAAGCTCTATAAATCTTGTAGATATCTGAATTAGCTTCAGTTTGAGCTTTGGTTTGGCTCAATCGGATTTACGGTTTGAAAGTTATGCCCGTTTCCGTGAATGGATGTAATCTGGCAATCATTTGGATGAAGTGACGAAGCAAACCTCCTGGACCGGATCGCCCCCTTTGGCTCGTGGGCTCCTCTTTGGTTCGCACACACCGGATCGCTATCATCAGCTTGCCCACGGTTGGATCGCCCCCCCTCGGTTCGCACTCCTGCATCACGATCCGACCCACTCTATGCCAGCTTCAGCACTCGGGCACCACGACCAACTTAGATCGCACTATCCAATCACGAACCGATCTCCAGACATGCAGATACGCGCACTGTTTTGACCTATTCTTAAGGCTACTCCTGCTCCTACTTTTCTGGATCGGGTGCCACGTACAACACCACGAACCGGTCCTCCCAGAAGCTCCTCTACACCTATAAATACACCGAAACATGGCCATTTAAAGGATCTTTTGGCTCTAACTCCTCAGAGCTTCCACCATTGCTCTCTGCAAAGCAATTTCAGCAGCCAAGGAGCCAAATTCCGCATCATAACACGAGGATTTCATGTATAATCTTATGATTTCTTACCCCTTTTCATTGTAAACACGAGGATTTCGTGTATAAACCGAGATAATTGTACTTGTAACTTCTTAGGATTTAAGAAAAGATAAAGTGGACGTAGGCTTGGTTTGAGCCGAACCACTATAAAAACATTGTGTGTTCCCCATTTTTACTGCTTTTTCTGCATTCTGTGATCTGTGATCAGCATTTGGGTGTTAGGCCCAGATTTTGGTCTAACATTTTGGCGCGCTAGGAAGGGGTGACACACGACACTACTTCAATATCTAGCTCTAAAGGTATCAATTTGCTTGGCTATTGGATCAATGGTTAAAAGAAAGAAGGATGGAACTTTCTCTCGTACTGAAGGAGCTGAGGCTGAAGGCACGAGAAATGAGGCAAACCTGGAAGCTTCCTATCAGGAAAACCCATCAGCATTTTTGACTAGAGAAGAGATTGAAAGCGTTCTCGCTGAATTGAGAGATCAAATATCAAGGCAGGACGATCTCCTCAGGAAATAATAGGAGATGATCGATGGATTCTTCGCTCGGATGGATGGAAGGCCGAGCAACGCTCAAGTCACTGGAAATGAAGCCACTGAAGAGGCTCGCGCATCATCTGGACTCGGGGGGAACCCCCTCACTCTTGGAAATGTTTAGGTTGAACCTACTTTAGCCCCAATTCAAATGGAAACAAGGACGGAAGCTCTCGCTCCTCAACCGCAACCGGCTCATGATGGAGATCCAGAAGCGACTCGTGATAGGGCAACACGACCCGACCGGATCACCCCCCAGACTCACGAACTGTGCTCCACGATCCCGCCTCACGAGCTGACCTCCTTGGCTTACGACCGGGTCGGGTCGCCCCCCTTGATCCACAAACCGCGACCCATGACCCACTCACGACAGCTCACCAACAGCTTCCTTCTCTAGCGCTCAACGCTGGGGGCACCAGCTTTGATCTTGACAATTTGCAACAACTTCTTGAAGGAAATCTGCTAGCAGAACTGATTGAACGCCTCTCGAGAGGCCATACTTATCAGAATGACATGGATGATGTCAACCACACTCCCTTCACTCAGGAAATCAGGAATTTTCATAATCCCCCAGATTTCAAACTTCCACAACTAGAGCCCTACAACGGCAGGACCGATCCAACCGTGCATCTGATGCGCTACAAACGGCATATGGAAGTTTAATCGGCATCGGAAAACGTCATGGCAAAGTGTTTTCCCCTCTTTCTGACTAACATAGCCGCTATGTGGATTCAGCAGCTAGAAACGGAATCGATCAGTAGTTGAAACATGTTGGTCGCACGCTTTATTGAACAATTTCGGGTTCACATCGCTCAGCCTAAGAACGTCATGTCATTTACTACAATCAAGCAGCGGCCCAGAGAAACTCTACGTTCATTCTTGGAAAGATTCAACGTTGCAGCAGCATCAGTTGACCGACCTGAACCATCGATGGTGCTGATGGCAGCAGTATCCGGTGTTTTGGATAGCTCGGAGTTCAAAAAGTCCTTGTACCGAGACCCACCGCGAAACCTCGGCGAGTGTTATCTTGAAGCAGACAAATTTCTATGGGAAGAAGATGCAACCTCCGAGAAGAAAGTTCTCGATGTCAACATGCTTAAAGACGGAGAACCGTCCGATTCTGGAAATGGCAGAGGAAAAGCCGCCGTCAGGAATGACTGCAACACTCAGCCCCGGAGAGGGTCCAGATATGAAAAGTACACTGAACTCAATGCCCCACTCTCAGACATCTATCTGGACACGAACGGTGCTATCTCCTACCCAAAGCCTCCCAGGAGGGAGCCATCACAAAGAGAACGTGATTCTGGAAAGCACTGCATATTCCACGATATGTACGGACATGACACAAATGAAGGCATCTTCGTGATTTGATTGAGGAACGGATTTGACGTGGAGAGATGCCCGAGTATGTGAAACTACCGACAGCGCCTGCACCTGCGCTGCTACCTCCTGCTCCCCGGAGAGGGAATGACCCTGGATCGAGCTCTCGTGGGCTCATCATCGACTGATTTGGATGAGATCATCTTTTATTTTCTGCATTTCTTAGGCTTTAAGATTTATTTTTGGCTTTCACTAGGTTTTCCGATTGGTTGAATCGGAGTACACACGTTCGGGGTTAGGATGTAGCCCCAAAGCGTGCTCTGGACTCGGTGTCAAACCAATCAGGATTTGCTTTGGTTTTGCATTTTGAATTGAATAAGGACTTTCCAAGCATGGACTATGTTTGGAGAATTTAAGTATCTTGTCAGGATGTCGCAGGATCCTCAACTTCGGTTAAAGTATGGCTTATACTTATTATGGAACTCTAGGTATGGATTATGCGTAGGGACAGACTATCTTGTCAGGCTGTGGCAAGCATAGCTCTACTTCAGGTCTGAGTATGGTTTATACTCACTTTAGAATCTTAAGTATGGATTATACTTAGGAACGAAAAATGTTGTATATAACGGTGTTGTATACACAATTATATGATTTTTGTTTGATGATAACAAACAAGTATATTTTATTTTAATGTGTTTGTTGTTGTACTGTTATATCACATTACAGACAGGAATATAATATTTATATTTAAACAGAATACATCTATACAGAAACTCACATATGTACACAATATTTTGTTTAAATATAATATTTTATTTTAGAATTTCAAACAGTACAGTATTATAACTCCACTATTTACGCTTCACTGAGTTCTGTACTTGTAAATAAACAGAAGTGTATAGACAGGTTCGTTTAACAAACAAATAAAATAATATTTTATTTCAAACGAATTTGTTTGTTACAAATAAACAGTACAATAAATTTTCTATACACAACTCCTCACTATAACATTCACACTCTTATACATTTTTATATATACATTTGCATGGACACAAATACAGACTTATACATTCACACTGTTTTTTTTTCCAGTCTTTTGTCTTCTCTTCTCCAGTCAGTCCCATCTTCATACCTGTCAATTCAGAAACACACACACAGAGTATCTGGAACGAATAGAAATATTTCTAAATACATGCAAATATATTTTTTAAATTTTATTTGCCTCAGATTTCGGTGTGTTTATCATCATTTTTCCGACTCGGTCTGATTTATTAAAACCGACTGATGGCTGCATGTACACACGTGTACACGTGTGCACTGCCACGCCATTCAGCGAGCAACTGAGGAGTAGCCTCATGGGCCATCTCGACTCAGTGTAACTCAGCATGAACAAATAGTGAGGACAAAACAACATCAAACCAAAAGTACACAAGGCAGCAAGACATGAAGACATGGGTCGATGCAATACAGTTGTGAATATGCATGGTGCAGTCAACTCAAGACAGGTGCAATGATATTAGCACATATACAAGTTCAGAGTTCAAGCAAAGCAGCAAATGTATGGATCAGGTGTAGCCCAAATTCCAAACTGGTCAAGACAGTGAGCATAGTCATGACTCAACATAAAAGTTCAGTGTGTCAGTTTACATGTGCATGGCACAAATGAAGCAATATGTTCAAGTTAACAATGACAAAAATCAAGCAAGCCAACACAAGTTAATACAGGATAAGATGAATGCAAGTTACAGAGCATACTTTGCAAGTGCAATGGTACATGAGCACAATAGGTCATATGTTCAAACATTCCCGGTGGACACAAGAAGGATAATAGTGCAGCTATGCTTGGAAGCAGCAAATGTACAAGTATGTCAAGGTTCAAAAATATTCCAGCATAGTAAACAAAGTCAAATACTACAGTCAAAATGGTTGAGCTAGTTTCAAACTCATCAAAAAACAAGTGCTCAGACAAATTACACAGTTCTGGTCGACATGCATTGATTTCCAGAAAATTACAAAGCAGTATACTCAGTGGTGCAACAGGAAATTCAAGACACAATTTTGGGCAAGGTAATAATTATATTTTTCCAGAATTAAAACTCAAATAAATGTCAAAGAGTAAATGCTTCAGGGACCATGCAAATGAATCATTTACAGAAATGATAACGTTCAAGGAATTAGTTTCCAGATCTCCAGCAGTCAAGCAAAGTGGACCAAGTTTTTTTTATTTATTTCACAATATTTTTTTTGTGGCAACAAAAATTGTTTTCCAGTTTTGCAAATGAGATTCATTGCAGTCAAATCTATCAAGCAATAAAACAGGAAACAAAATCCAAAATCAACCTGTGGAATCATGCAAGGAAACAAACTGATTTTTACTCAGTGGAATCAAAGGACCACATTCATGTCCAAACACATGCAAGCATTTCAAGGAAAGTGGCAAGTTTTAATTCCAGAAATGCACAAGAAAATTGTAGTCAAATTTGTATGACATGAATATGGTGTTTACAGCAACTCTCAAATACAAATTCAAGCATGGATGTGTCGACATTTATAATCAAGTTTATAACTATGCAAATGGAAGGTGAAGACAGTAATTCACTATAAGGTTCAACAAAAGTGGGACAACAGTTTTTGACAATGTTTTCACATCTGTTTGAAGTGTTTTTGACAAAGCATTTAATATATTCAGAAATTCATTATTTCCTATTTTTGATCCAATCAGGAAAGTCTTCCAAGGCAACAAATCAATTGAGGAATCGAGCAAAATTCTCAGTAATATTTCAAGCAACAATCAATGCCGAGGCAATCAAAAACTGGCAATATACACATGTCATTCAAAGTCAGGATTTATCAAACCAAAAGAGGAACCATGTTCAAATCGAGATATGTCAAGAGGGGAAAGAAATTTTCAGTATTTTAAAGCCAACAAATTCCATTTCAAACCGAGAATTTCAAAAGAGGAAATCGCAAATCAGGGACAAATCAAACCAAATCATTTTTTTTCGAAATCAGAGTGAAAGGGTTTTGACTCTACCCTATATTAGACACCAATTCATCATCGGCAACATACAGATCAAAACCACAAACAATTGAATCGAAAAACCATTCAACAATTCAAAGAGAAAACATAGCAAATCAATTCAGAAAACTCACAAAGCTTTTCGATCGGAAGTATACCCAATCACCAAGCATAGAGGCTAACGAATTCGAGCACCAGAGTACGATTTTCCAGAGCTCATGAAGTCGTGATTTGGGTCAGAAGAGAAACCCTAGAATCGCCGCCGCCATTTCTGTTTCCCAGAGCTAAAGCAAAGGATCGGACAAAAGTGAAATACAAATGGGCCGGCCATTTACTTTTGGCCTAGCCATGTTTTAATATTAAAAGGGGATGACCTCTTTTTAATTTAACTCTAAAAGGGTTTTTCTTGTTTTGATTTTTATTTTGTTTTGTTTTGTTCTTCAATTTTTTTTGTAAACAATTCTGAACAGTTTATAGAGTCTGTAAAACTCTAGGGGAGTTTCAGTTAGGAGGTAACTGACAGTACTAGAATCTGTAAAATCTAGGAATACAGGTTACGGGTTTGTGATCTGGGGAAAATCTGATTCAGGGGTTTGAATCAGTCTAGGATTTTGAGCGTAGGGTTAGAATAGGAGCAGGGTTTGCGAGTGTACATGATCTTGTATGCGGGATCTGTTCTATCACCTAGTAGAAACCTTAGAAATGCAGCAGTAGGCAGGGTTTTACCGAAGCTGGGTATATCTGTGTGTGATTTATTTTCTGCATTTCTGTTTCTGCTATATTCTGTGATCTGTTTATTTTTATTTATCTCGTTTGTTTTTTTAATTCAGTTAAAAACTGTGAAAAACCCTATTCACCCCCCCTCTAGGGTTATTCTAGATCCAACAGTGGTATCAGAGCCAGGTATTCTGTTAACTCTAGAGTAATGGTGATTCCTAGTTGTCAGTCGATAGAGAGTCAGTCCAGCTCATCTCCAACTATTTTCAATGGAACAGATTTTTTAAACTGGAAATCCAAAATGGAATTTTATTTAAAATCTGTTAATATTAAATGTTGGGATGTCATTATCAATGGGTTTGATAGTGTAGATATTAATTTCAATGCTCGTGCTATGAAAATTATATTTGACTATCTTAGCACTGAACAGTTTAATCTTATCTGTCATTGTTTATCTGCACAGGAAGTTTGGAGAACTCTCAACAAGTTGTATGGAAAATCTGACAACAGCTCAAAACCCCATAATGTCAACTATGATTCAGATCTATGCCTAACAAGTCATGTAGAAGAAACTTCAGATGAATCAGATGATGGAGAATCAACAAATGCTGAAACAGAAAATCTCTCATATGAAGATTTGGTTTACATGTGTCTTGATTTAACGAAATCTGTTGATAAACTCCAATCTAAAAACAAATCTTTGAAAACTGAAAATCATGAGTTGACCAGCAAAATTCATTGTTTGGAATTAAAACTTGAAAATGTTGTGAAATTTGAAAATTCTAATTGTGAAAATTGTTTGAAATTAAAAACAGATCTCGTTCATCTTAACAATAACATTCAAAGGCTTGAAGAAGAAATTCTAGTTATAAAAGGTAACGAGATTGAGTTGAAAAATGAAAACAATTTTTTTCAAAAGGAATTTAACAATTTTAAGGCTATCGAAAATTCCAAACTTGAAATTGCTGAAAGTGATAGTTTGTTGAAAACAGATCTGATTTTGAGTGAGCTTGAAAAAGAGATTGAAAATCTCAAGAAACTTGGATCTGAAAAACAAATTAAATTTGAATCAGAGATCTTTGAATTCAAGACCAAAGTTAAAATGCTTGAAAACGAAAATTTGATTTTGAAACAGAATGATACTGAAAAGAGAAAGATCAGCATTAATCGTTGTTCGAATCTAATGAAAGAGAATTCTGATCTTAAATCCAAAATCAACAATCTTGAATTGAGTTTGAAACGCTTTTCAATTGGTGAAAAATCTTTGAATATGTTGTTGAAAAATCAATTTTCTTCTGGTCATAAAAATGGTCTTGGTTTTGGGAAAAGAAATGATTTTGAAAGTTTGAACTCTTGTGATTTCAAAAACTCTTTAAACTGCTTCAAGAAGAGTCATTCTAAAAATTTGAATTTTAAAAATTCCAAAAGTTTTTTGAATCACAATCGAGATAAGAATTGGTTTGATAACAATTCATTTTGGATCCCGAAAAGAAATAAAATGATTTTTGGAAAACCTAAACAAATTTGGGTTACAAAGGGAACTCTAGTTGATTCTAACGGATTGTTATATAAGCAGGTTTGGGTACCTAAAGCTATGAATACAACTGTGAGTGGTTTTACAAACTTTGTTAGACCACTCGATTCTATAAACTGTTAGGTATCGAAGGCGGCTGAGGAACTGCTGTGCTGAAAAGAAATTTGAAATCAAGATTGTCTATAACTCTGTGTCATTTACAGTTCCTTAGGCCAAGATCTGTTGAGTTAGAGATTCTGATTTACATTGGATTCTGGTATGATCTCTAAACTCATCTTTGTAAATATTTTTTTATTTTTGTTTATTTCTCCTTCTACCCCCTCTGTGTATTTACTTTATCTCTTCTGTTTTAATTTTTCACTGTCACATCACTGTAACTTCTTCTGGGCTTCATTAACTTCCAATTGTAGAATTCATATTTTCTGGAAATTTGCCTTAGTTGAATATAATTCTGATATTTTAATCTTTTCCAGATCTTGTATTTAAACTTGTAAATATCTACAATTGTTTTGAAGTTTAGTTTCTGATTATTGAATTCATAACAGTGTTGATGCATTCATATCATATCTTGAACACTGTTAATTAGAATTCTAAATTTTTTGAAGATCTGAATAATTAATGAAATTTCACACGCTTATGCTGTTTTGAGTTTCTTCCAATTCATTTTGGAAACGCTGAAAATATTATACTCATTACAGTACACTCTGTTATTTATCAGTTGTGATAATTTCAGACATTTTCAGATTGGCTTGAATATTGTAAATTGTCTAGAATCTCAGTGATACATCTTGAAATCCATCTTATATTCATGATTATTATGGTTCAAATTGGTTTGTTTGAAATCATCTGAAATTCTTGATATTTTGAATCTCACATACCTCTTAAATTTAAAATTATCGATCTTGTGTGAATGATTCATTATATCTCAAACTTGACATTGATTCAAGTGATTTCAAATAAATTATTAATTTTCTGGATCATGAATATCCTTCAAATTTGATGTAAATGATCTGAAATTTCTCTTATACATGTTAGAAAATTCTTGTGAAAACTCTTTGAAAATCCGGTCTTGAATTTCTTTGTTATTTCATTGTTACATGATTTAAATATTTGTTTGTTTAAAATCATTTGAAATTATTGATTTATTGGATCTCACACATATCTTGAATCTGAAATATAACCTGGTGTGATTGATTCATTAAATTCTCAATACTTTCACATTTCTTCAAATGATTTAAAATAGAGTATATTTGCAAATCTTGGATCATGAACCACCTTATGTGACCAACATCTTGACAAGTCTGATTTTGAACAGTTCTTGTTTGTGCTGCTCTGATACTGTTTTCAAATAAACTGCCTGTTTTGATTTGTCTGTTGCTTGCCAAATTTGCAAATCTTGTCTGCGTGGGCTCTGTGTTTGAAACTCTTTGATATCCTTGTTCGTCTCAAGTGTCAATTTTAAATCCTCGAGAAGAGAAAACAATTGGTATCAGAAGTGCTGATTTTTTTTCCCTCTTGTCCTGTATAGCTTTTCACATTTCCTCTTGTAATTAATTTTCAACTTTAAAATTATTTGTTGATTATTCATTTAGAAATTGAAATCAATATCCAATTGAACTGTATTTATAATTCATCAAAATTATTACCAGATTTTGAAATTGTGACGAATTATGACTGCAATATATTTCATAATAAGAGGAGATTTTATTTGGATTTTCATGATGGTTGAATATTTATTATAATATCTTTGAACTGGCAATTATTTCACGATCATTTTCTTTATCTATCATCATTCTGCCATCCATCATGATTTTATATTAATGTGGAGAGTTAATATTTTTAAATAAATAAAAAAAAATCTTTCTTAATAAACAGTGGAAATTTGTGATAGAAATGGAACTATATTATTTATTCAGAATTAGTGATATTTGAAAATTTTCAATAATCCCGATACAGTTGGTCATATTTCATAATATAATTAATTTACAAATTTATTTCACAGTCCATCTCTGTACCTACCCCATTTTTTATCATCCATATATTGGTTTTATACCGAGTTTTTTTTTAAAAAAAAAGCTGAAATGATAAACATATATAATAAATATATAAGTATGTCTCTAATCTCATTTAAAAATCCAAGCTCTGGTCATGCATGGTTAAGAGACAACTTATAATTTAAGCTGCGACTGACCTCATTTAAAAATCCAAGCTCTGGTTATGCGTGGTCAGTGTGCTCTTAAATAAAAGATAAAAGAAAAGGAAATAAAGTGCTATAAATTGAAATAAACTTGAAATTCTCCTTTGTGTATAAAAGCCAGCCTACCAATCCATTTTCTAATCTGTGAAATGTGTTAATATTTTATGACGTATTATGATTTGCTGATTGATGGGTATTGGGATTTGAGGTTATTCGATCTTGTCACTTAAATTGAATTATTAATTCTAGTCCAAATTCCATCTCTGTTTTTGAACCTCATTTTTTTTGGAAAATAATTGGAATACATTTTTTTACTCTCCCCATTTTATATAAAATTCATCGCAAATCCCTCATTCTCTACAATGTGAGATATGCCACCAGTTCTTAGTTTATTATGATTTTTGTTTGACTAATTGAGATTTATGATGACCATTCCTCCTCTTAAGCTGAAATTATATTTTTTAGTCATCTTTCATCGATATTTTAAATTCTATATCCTTTTTGATGATAACAAAAGGGGGAGAATGGATTAGATTTTGATTTATGAGTGAATATTTTATAAATATTTTTAATTTTGAAAATTTAATTATTCATACATTTCACTCATTCACAGTTATAGGGGGAGTTTCTGTTGTAGGGGGAGCATTTGCAAATAGGGGGAGTTCAAATATTCACGAACAAACACATTTATAATATACAAAATCTTTTGTCTGTTTGTCATCATCAAAAGGGGGAGATTGTTGTATATAACGGTGTTGTATACACAATTATATGATTTTTGTTTGATGATAACAAACAAGTATATTTTATTTTAATGTGTTTGTTGTTGTACTGTTATATCACATTACAGACAGGAATATAATATTTATATTTAAACAGAGTACATCTATACAGAAACTCACATATGTACACAATATTTTGTTTAAATATAATATTTTATTTTAGAATTTCAAACAGTACAGTATTATAACTCCACTATTTACGCTTCACTGAGTTCTGTACTTGTAAATAAACAGAAGTGTATAGACAGGTTCGTTTAACAAACAAATAAAATAATATTTTATTTCAAACGAATTTGTTTGTTACAAATAAACAGTACAATAAATTTTCTATACACAACTCCTCACTATAACATTCACACTCTTATACATTTTTATATATACATTTGCATGGACACAAATACAGACTTATACATTCACACTGTTTTTTTTTCAGTCTTTTGTCTTCTCTTCTCCATTCAGTCCCATCTTCATACCTGTCAATTCAGAAACACACACACAGAGTATCTGGAACGAATAGAAATATTTCTAAATACATGCAAATATATTTTTTAAATTTTATTTGCCTCAGATTTCGGTGTGTTTCTCATCATTTTTCCGACTCGGTCTGATTTATTAAAACCGACTGATGGTTGCATGTACACACGTGTACACGTGTGCACTGCCACGCCATTCAGCGAGCAACTGAGGAGTAGCCTCATGGGCCATCTCGACTCAGTGTAACTCAGCATGAACAAATAGTGAGGACAAAACAACATCAAACCAAAAGTACACAAGGCAGCAAGACATGAAGACATAGGTCGATGCAATACAGTTGTGAATATGCATGGTGCAGTCAACTCAAGACAGGTGCAATGATATTAGCACATATACAAGTTCAGAGTTCAAGCAAAGCAGCAAATGTATGGATCAGGTGCAGCCCAAATTCCAAACTGGTCAAGACAGTGAGCATAGTCATGACTCAACATAAAAGTTCAGTGTGTCAGTTTACATGTGCATGGCACAAATGAAGCAATATGTTCAAGTTAACAATGACAAAAATCAAGCAAGCCAACACAAGTTAATACAGGAGAAGATGAATGCAAGTTACAGAGCATACTTTGCAAGTGCAATGGTACATGAGCACAACAGGTCATATGTTCAAACATTCCTGGTGGACACAAGAAGGATAATAGTGCAGCTATGCTTGGAAGCAGCAAATGTACAAGTATGTCAAGGTTCAAAAATATTCCAGCATAGTAAACAAAGTCAAATACTACAGTCAAAATGGTTGAGCTAGTTTCAAACTCATCAAAAAACAAGTGCTCAGACAAATTACACAGTTCTGGTCGACATGCATTGATTTCCAGAAAATTACAAAGCAGTATACTCAGTGGTGCAACAGTAAATTCAAGACACAATTTTGGGCAAGGTAATAATTATATTTTTCCAGAATTAAAACTCAGATAAATGTCAAAGAGTAAATGCTTCAGGGACCATGCAAATGAATCATTTCCAGAAATGATAACGTTCAAGGAAATAGTTTCCAGATCTCCAGCAGTCAAGCAAAGTGGACCAAGTTTTTTTTATTTATTTCACAATATTTTTTTTGGGGCAACAAAAATTGTTTTCCAGTTTTGCAAATGAGATTCATTGCAGTCAAATCTATCAAGCAATAAAACAGGAAACAAAATCCAAAATCAACCTGTGGAATCATGCAAGGAAACAAACCGATTTTTACTCAGTGGAATCAAAGGACCACATTCATGTCCAAACACACGCAAGCATTTCAAGGAAAGTGGCAAGTTTTAATTCCAGAAATGCACAAGAAAATTGTAGTCAAATTTGTATGACATGAATATGGTGTTTACAGCAACTCTCAAATACAAATTCAAGCATGGATGTGTCGACATTTATAATCAAGTTTATAACTGTGCAAATGGAAGGTGAAGACAGTAATTCACTATAAGGTTCAACAAAAGTGGGACAACAGTTTTTGACAATGTTTTCACATCTGTTTGAAGTGTTTTTGACAAAGCATTTAATATATTCAGAAATTCATTATTTCCTATTTTTGATCCAATCAGGAAAGTCTTCCAAGGCAACAAATCAATTGAGGAATCGAGCAAAATTCTCAGTAATATTTCAAGCAACAATCAATGCCGAGGCAATCAAAAACTGGCAATATACACATGTCATTCAAAGTCAGGATTTATCAAACCAAAAGAGGAACCATGTTCAAATCGAGATATGTCAAGAGGGGAAAGAAATTTTCAGTATTTTAAAGCCAACAAATTCCATTTCAAACCGAGAATTTCAAAAGAGGAAATCGCAAATCAGGGACAAATCAAACCAAATCATTTTTTTTCGAAATCAGAGTGAAAGGGTTTTGACTCTACCCTATATTAGACACCAATTCATCATCGGCAACATACAGATCAAAACCACAAACAATTGAATCGAAAAACCATTCAACAATTCAAAGAGAAAACATAGCAAATCAATTCAGAAAACTCACAAAGCTTTTCGATCGGAAGTATACCCAATCACCAAGCATAGAGGCTAACGAATTCGAGCACCAGAGTACGATTTTCCAGAGCTCATGAAGTCGTGATTTGGGTCAGATGAAAAACCCTAGAATCGCCGCCGCCATTTCTGTTTCCCAGAGCTAAAGCAAAGGATCGGACAAAAGTGAAATACAAATGGGCCGGCCATTTACTTTTGGCCTAGCCATGTTTTAATATTAAAAGGGGATGACCCCTTTTTAATTTAACTCTAAAAGGGTTTTTCTTGTTTTGATTTTTATTTTGTTTTGTTTTGTTCTTCAATTTTTTTTGTAAACAATTCTGAACAGTTTATAGAGTCTGTAAAACTCTAGGGGAGTTTCAGTTAGGAGGTAACTGACAGTACTAGAATCTGTAAAATCTAGGAATACAGGTTACGGGTTTGTGATCTGGGGAAAATCTGATTCAGGGGTTTGAATCAGTCTAGGATTTTGAGCGTAGGGTTAGAATAGGAGCAGGGTTTGCGAGTGTACATGATCTTGTATGCGGGATCTGTTCTATCACCTAGTAGAAACCTTAGAAATGCAGCAGTAGGCAGGGTTTTGCCGAAGCTGGGTATATCTGTGTGTGATTTATTTTCTGCATTTCTGTTTCTGCTATATTTTGTGATCTGTTTATTTTTATTTATCTCGTTTGTCTTTTTAATTCAGTTAAAAACTGTGAAAAACCCTATTCACCCCCCCTCTAGGGTTATTCTAGATCCAACAAAAAATGGTCTTGTCAGGATGTGACAAAAGAAATTGGGTATGGATTATACTCGGTTTGAACTCCAGGGTATGGATTATGCCCTGCAAACGGTCTTGTCAGGATGTGACAAAAGAAATCAGGTATGGATTATACTCGATTTGGACTTCTGGGTATGGATTATGCCTGGAAATGTTGGCCCTTTCCAGGATTTGGCAGGATGACTCAAACGTCCCTTGAGTATGGTTTATGCTCATTAGACGCCGAAGCATGGTTTATGCTCAGAAAATTTCAACAATATCGCCAGGATTTGGTACGTTTGTTTTTCCTTTATCTCTTTACAAGTATGGATTATATCTGTAGCTGGCAGACCCGACAAGGTCATGACATTATCGAATTTCTATGGCTTATAGATTTCCTGGACTATCCAGAACACATCTTCCTTCAACAAGCAAGATATGTTCTGGGGGGCAAACTTGTTGACACACTTTTTGGTAAAATCTATCACACTGAATATCCGGATAGCATCGTACTCGGATATGGATAACAACATCAGAAAACAGGCAGCGATTTGGTCAAAGTCGCATCACGAACAATGAAAGGCCCGAATCTCCTATCAGATGACCTTTTTTGGGCCCGAAAACAACAATTATGGAGTTTAACTTTACAAATCTTGTAGATCCCTGAATTAGCTTCAGTTTGAGCTTTGGTTTGGCTCAATCGGACTTACGGTTTGAAAGTTATGCCCGTTTCCGTGAATGGTGTAATCTGGCAATCATTTGGATGAAGTGACGAAGCAACACCTCCTGGACCGGATCGCCCCCTTTGGCTCGTGGGCTCCCCTTTGGTTCGCACAAACCGGATTGCTCCCAACAGCTTGCCCACGGTTGGATCGCCCCCCTCGGTTCGCACTCCTGCATCATTATCCGACCCACTCTGCGTCAGCTTCAGCACTCGAGCACCACGACCAGCTCGGCTCGCACTGTCCAATCATGAACCGATCTCCAGACCTGCAGATATGCACACTGTTTTGACCTATTCTTAAGGCTACTCCTGCTCCTGCTTTTCCGGATTGGGTGCCTCGTACACCATCACGAACCGGTCCTCCCAGAAGCTCCTCTACGCCTATAAATACACCGAAACATGGCCATTTAAAGGATCTTTTGGCTCTAACTCCTCAGAGCTTCCACCATTGCTCTCTGCAAAGCAATTTCAGCAGCAAAGGAGCGAAATTCCGCATCATAACACGAGGATTTCGTGTATAATCATATGATTTCTTACCCCTTTTCATTGTAAACACGAGGATTTCGTGTATAAACCGAGATAATTGTACTTGTAACTTCTTAGGATTTAAGAAGAGATAAAGTGGACGTAGGCTTGGTTTGAGCCGAACCACTATAAAAACTTTGTGTGTTCCCCATTTTTACTACTTTTTCTGCATTTTGTGATCTGTGATCTTCATTTGGGTGTTAGGCCCAGATTTTGGTCTAACATTTTGGCGCGCCAGGAAGGGGCGACACACGACACTACTTCAATTTCTAGCCCTAAAGGAATCAATTTGCCTGGCTATTGGATCAATGGATAAATGAAAGAAGGATGGAACGTTCTCCAATACTAAAGGAGCTAAGGCTGAAGGCACGAGAAACAAGGCAAGCCAGGAAGCTTCCTATCAGGAAAACCCATCAGCATTTTTGACTAGAGACGAGATTGAAAGCGTTCTCGCTGAATTGAGAGATCAAATGTCAAGGCTGGACGATCTCCTCAGGAAACAACAGGAGATGATCGATGGATTCTTCGCTCGGATGGATGGAAGGCCGAGCAATGCTCAAGTCACTGGAAATGAAGCCACTGAAGAGGCTCGCGCATCATCTAGACTCGGGGGCAACCCCCTAACTCTTGGAAATGTTCAGGTTCAACCTACTTCAGCCCTAGTTCAAATGGAAACAAGGACGGAAGCTCTCGCTCCTCAACCGCAACCGGCTCGTGATGGAGATCCAGAAGCGGCTCGTGATAGGGCATCACGACCCGATCGGATCGCCCCCCAGACTCACGAACCGTGCTCCAGGATCCCGCCTCACGAGCTGACCTCCCTGGCTTATGACCAGGTCGGGTCGCCCCCTTGATCCATGAACCGCGACCCACGACCCGCTCACGACAGCTCACCAACAGCTTCCTTCTCTTGCGCTCAACGCTGGGGGCACCAGCTCTGATGTTGACAATTTGCAACAACTTTTTGAAGGAAATCGGCTAGCAGAACTGATTGAACGCCTCTCGAGAGGCCGTACTTATCAGAATGACATGGATGACGTCAACCACACTCCCTTCACTCAGGAAATCAGGAATTTTCATAATCCTCCAGACTTCAAACTTCCACAACTAAAGCCCTACAACGGCAGGACAGATCCAACCGTGCATCTGATGCGCTACAAACGGCATATGGAAGTTCAGTCGGCATCGGAAAACGTCATGGCAAAGTGTTTTCCCCTCTTTCTGACTGACATAGCCGCTATGTGGATTCGACAGCTAGAAACGGAATCGATCAGCAGTTGCAACATGTTGGACGCACGCTTTATTGAACAATTTTGGGTTCACATCGCTCAGCCTAAGAACGTCAGGTCACTTACTACAATCAAGTAGAGGCCTAGAGGAACTCTGCGTTCATTCCTGGAAAGATTCAACGTTACAGCATCATCAGTTGATCGACCTGAACCATCGATGGTGCTGATGGCAGCAGTATCCGGTGTTTTGGATAGCTCGGAGTTCAAAAAGTCCTTGTACCGAGACCCACCGCGAAACCTCGGCGAGTTTTATCTTGAAGCAGACAAATTTCTGCGGGAAGAAGATGCAACCTCCAAGAAGAAAGTTCTCGATGTCAACATGCTTATAAACGGAGGACCGTTCGATTCTGGAAATGGCAAAGGATAAGCCGCCGCCAGGAACGACCGCAACACTCAGCCCCGGAGAGGGTCCAGATATGAAAAGTACACTGAACTCAATGCCCCACTCTCAGACATCTATCTGGACACGAACGATGCTATCTCCTCCCCATAGCCTCCCAGGAGGGAGCCATCACAAAGAGAACGCGATTCTGGAAAGCACTGCATATTCCATGATATGGACGGACATGACACAAATGCAGGCATCTTCGTGATTTCATTGAGGAACGAGTTAGACGTGGAGAGCTGTCCGAGTATGTGAAACTACCGACACCGCCTGCACCTGTGCTGCTACCTCCTTCTCCCCGGAGAGGGAATGACCCTGGATCGAGCTCTCGTGGGCTCATCATCAACTGATCTAGATGAGATTAGCTTTCATTTTCTGCATTTCTTAGGGTTTAAGATTTGTTTTTGGCTTTCACTAGGTTTTCCGATTGGTTGAATCGGAGTACACACGTTCGGGGTTAGGATGTAGCCCCAAAGCGTGCTCTGGACTCGGTGTCAAACCAATCAAGATTTTCTTTGGTTTTGCATTTTGAATTGAATAAGGACTTCCAAGCATGGACTATGTTTGGAGAATTTAAGTATCTTGTCAAGATGTGGCAGGATCCTCAACTTCGGTTAAAGTATGGCTTATACTTATTATGGAACTCTAGGTATGGATTATGCGTAGGGACGAACTATCTTGTCAGGCTGTGGCAAGCGTAGCTCTACTTCAGGTCTGAGTATGGTTTTACTCACTTTAGAATCTTAAGTATGGATTATACTTAGGAACGAAAAATGGTCTTGTCAGGATGTGACAAAAGAAATCGGGTATGGATTATACTCGGTTTGAACTCCAGGGTATGAATTATGCCCTGCAAATGGTCTTTTCTGGATGTGACAAAAGAAATCAGGTATGGATTATACTCGATTTGGACTTCTAGGTATGGATTATGCCTGGAAATGTTGGCCCTTCTAGGATTTGGCAGGATGACTCAAACGTCCCTTGAGTATGGTTTATGCTCATTAGACGCCGAAGCATGGTTTATGCTCATAAAATTTGAACAATATCGCCAGGATTTGGTACGTTTGTTTTTCCTTTATCTCTTTACAGGTATGGATTATATCTGTAGCCGGCAGACCCGGCAAGGTCTTGACATTATCGAATTTCTATGGCTTATAGATTTCCTGTACTATCCAGAAAACATCTTCCTTCAACAAGCAAGATATGTTCTGGGGGCAAACTTGTTGACACACTTTTTGGTAAAAGCTGTCACACTGAATATCCGGATAGCATCGTGCTCGGATATGGATAACAACATCATAAGACAGGCAGCGATTTGGTCAAAGTCGCATCACGAACAAAGAAAGGCCCGAAACACCTATCAGACGATCTTTTTTGGGCCCGAAAACAACAATTATGGAGCTAAGCATGGTAAATCTTGTAGATCTCTGAATTAGCTTCAGTTGAGCTTTGGTTTGCTCAATTGGACTTACGGTTTGAAAGTTATGCCCGTTTCCGTAAAGGGGTGTAATTTGGCAATCATTTGGATGAAGTGACGAAGCAACACCTCCTGGACCGGATCTTCCCTTTGGCTCCTCTTTGGTTCGCACACACCGGATCGCTCCCATCAGCTTGCCCACGGTTGATCGCCCCACCTCGGTTCGCACTCCTGCATCACGATTCGACCCACTCTGCGTCAGCTTCAGCACTCGAGCACCACGACCAGCTCAGCTCGCACTGTCCAATCACGAACCGATCTCCAGACCTGTAGATACGCGCACTGTTTTGACCTATTCTTAAGGCTATTCGTGCTCCTACTTTTCTGGATCGGGTGCCACTTACGCCACCACGAACCGGTCCCTCCCAGAAGCTCTTCTACGCCTATAAATACACCGAAACATCTTTTGGCTCTAACTCCTTAGAGCTTCCACCATTGCTCTCTGCAAAGCAATTTCAGCAGCAAAGAAGCAAATTCCGCATCATAACACGAGGATTTCGTGTATAATCTTATGATTTCTTACCCCTTTTCATTGTAAACACGAGGATTTCGTGTATAAACCGAGATAATTGTACTTGTAACTTCTTAGGATTTAAGAAGAGATAAAGTGGACGTAGGCTTGGTTTGAGCGAACCACTATAAAAACTTTGTGTGTTCCCCATTTTACTGTTTTTCTGCATTCTGTGATCTGTGATCAGCATTTGGGTGTTAGGCCCAGATTTTGGTCTAACATTTTGGTGTGCTAGGAAGGGGCGACACACGACACTACTTCAATTTCTAGATCTAAAGGAATCAATTTGCTTGGCTATTGGATCGATGGTTAAAAGAAAGAAGGATGGAATTTTCTCCATACTGAAGGAGCTGAGGCTGAAGGCACGGGAAACGAGGGCAAGCCAGGAAGCTTCCTATCAGGAAAACCCATCAGCATTTTTGGACTAGAGACGAGATTGAAAGCGTTCTCGCTGAATTGAGAGATCAAATGTCAAGTCACGACGATCTCCTCAGGAAACAACAAGAGATGATCGATGGATTCTTCGCTCGGATGGATGGAAGGCCGAGCAACGCTCAAGTCATTGGAAATGAAGCCACTGAAGAGGCTCGCGCATCATCTGGACTCAGGGGGCAACCTCGTCACTCTTGGAAATGTTCAGATTCAACCTACTTCAGCCCCAGTTCAAATGAAAACAAGGACAGAAGCTCTCGCTCCTCAACCGCAACAGGCTCGTGATGGAGATCCAGAAGCGGCTCGTGATAGGGCATCACGACCTGATCGGATCGCCCCCAGATTCACGAACTGTGCTCCACGATCCCGCCTTACGAGCTGACCTCCCTGGGTTACGACCGGGTCGAGTCGCCCCTTGATCACGAACCGCGACCCACGACCCGCTCACGACAACTCACCAACAGCTTCCTTCTCTCGCGCTCAACGCTGGGGGCACCAGCTCTGATCTTGACAATTTGCAACAACTTTTGAAGGAAATCGGCTAGCAGAACTGATTAAACGCCTCTCGGGAGGCCGTACTTTCAGAATGACGTGGATGACGTCAACCACACTCCCTTCACTCAGAAATCTGGAATTTTCATAATCCACTAGATTTCAAACTTCCACAACTAGAGCCCTATAACGGCAGGACCGATCCAACCGTGCATTTGATGCGCTACAAACGACATATGGAAGTTCAATCGGCATCGAAAAACGTCATGGCAAAGTGTTTTCCCCTCTTTCTGACTGACATAGCCGCTATGTGGATTCAGCTGCTAGAAACGAATCGATCAGCAGTTGGAACATGTTGGTCGCACGCTTTATTGAACAATTTCGGGTTCACATCGCTCAGCCCAAGAACGTCATGTCACTTACTACAATCAAGCAGAGGCCCAGAGAAACTCTGCGTTCATTCTTGGAAAGATTCAACGTTGCAGCAGCATCATTTGATCGACCTGAACCATCGATGGCACTGATGGCAGCAGTATCCGGTGTTTTGGATAGCTCGGAGTTCAAAAAGTCCTTGTACCGAGACCCACCGCGAAACCTCGGCGAGTTTTATCTTGAAGTAGACAAATTTCTGCGGGAAAGTAGATGCAACCTCCGAGAAGAAAGTTCTCGATGTCAACATGCTTAAAGACGGAGAACCGTTCGATTCTGGAAATGGCAAAGGAAAAGCCGCCGTCAGGAATGACCGCAACACTCAGCTCCGGAGAGGGCCCAGATATGAAAAGTACACTGAACTCAATGCCCTACTCTCAGACATCTATCTGGACACGAACGGTGCTATCTCTTACCCAAAGCCTCCCAAGAGGGAGCCATCACAAAGAGAACGCGATTCTGGAAAGCACTGCTTATTCCACGATATGGACGGACATGACACAAATTCAGCATCTTCATGATTTGATTGAGGAACGGGTTAGACGTGGAGAGCTGCCGAGTATGTGAAACTACCGACAGCGCCTGCACCTGCGCTGCTACCTCCTGCTCCCCGGAAAGGGAATGACCCTGGATCGAGCTCTCGTGGGCTCATCATCAACTGATCTAGATGAGATTAGCTTTCATTTTCTGCATTTCTTAGGCTTTAGATTTTTTTGGCTTTCACTAGGTTTTCCGATTGGTTGAATCAGAGTACACACGACACGATCGGGGTTAGGATGTAGCCCGAAAGCGTGCTCTGGACTCGGTGTCAAACCAATCAGGATTTGATTTGGTTTTTCATTTTGAATTAATAAGTACTTTCCAAGCATGACTATGTTTGGAGAATTTAAGTATCTTGTCAGGATGTGGCAGGATCCTCAACTTCGGTTAAAGTATGGCTTATACTTATTATGGAACTCTAGGTATGGATTATGCGTAGGGACGGACTACCTTGTCAGGCTGTGGCAAGCGTAGCTCTACTTCAGGTCTGAGTATGGTTTATACTCACTTCAGAATCTTAAGTGTGGATTATACTTAGGAATGACAAATGGTCTTGTCAGGATGTGACAAAAGAAATCGGGTATGGATTATACTCGGTTTGAACTCTAGGGTATGGATTATGCCCTGCTAACGGTCTTGTCAGGAAGTGACTAAAGAAATCAGTTATGGATTATACTCGATTTGGACTTCTGGGTATGGATTATGCCTGGAAATGTTGGCCCTTTCCAGGATTTGGCAGGATGACTCAAACGTCCCTTGAGTATGGTTTATGCTCATTAGACGCCGAAGCATGGTTTATGCTTAGAAAATTTGAACAATATCACCAGGATTTGGTACGTTTGTTTTTCCTTTATCTCTTTACGGGTATGGATTATATCTGTAGTTGGCAGACCCGGCAAGGCCATGACATTATCGAGTTTTTTATGGCTTATAGATTTCCTAGACTATCCAGAACACATCTTCCTTCAACAAGCAAGACATGTTCTGGGGGGCAAACTTGTTGACACACTTTTTGGTAAAAGCTGTCACACTGAATATCCGGATAGCATCGTGCTCGGATATGGATAACAACATCAGAAGACAGGTAGCGATTTTGGTCAAAGACGCATCACGAACAAAGAAAGGCCCGAAACTTCTATCAGATGACCTTTTTTGGGCCCGAAAACCAACCAATCATTACGGAGCTAAGCTTTGTAAATCTTATTGATCTCTGAATTAGCTTTAGTTTGAGCTTTGGTTTGCTCAATCGGACTTACGGTTTGAAAGTTATGCCCGTTCCGTGAATGGGTGTAATCTGGCAATCATTTGGATGAAGTGACGAAGCAACACCTCCTGGACCGGATCGCCCCCTTTGGCTCGTGGGCGCCTCTTTGGTTCGCACACAACGGATCGCTCCCATCAGCTTGCCCACGTTGGATCGCCCCCCCTCGGTTCGCACTCCTTCAATCACGATCCGACCCACTCTGCATCAACTTCAGCACTCTAGTACCATGACCAGCTCGGCTCGCACTGTCCAATCACGAACCGATCTCCAGACCTGCAGATACGCGCACTGTTTTGACCTATTCTTAAGGCTACTCCTGCTCCTACTTTTCCGGATCAGGTGCCACGTACACCACCATGAACCGGTCCTCCCAAAAGCTCCCTACGCCTATAAATACACTGAAACATGGCCATTTAAAGGATCTTTTTGGCTCTAACTCCTCAGAGCTTCCACCATTGCTCTCTGCAAAACAATTTCAGCAGGAAAGGAGCCAAATTCCGCATCATAAACACTGAGGATTTCATGTATAATCTTATTATTTCTTACCCCTTTTCATTGTAAACACGAGGATTTCGTGTATAAACCGAGATAATTGTACTTGTAACTTCTAGGATTTAAGAAGAGATAAAGTGGACGTAGGCTTTGGTTTGAGACGAACCACTATAAAAACTTTGTGTGTTCCCCATTTTTACTGCTTTTTTCTGCATTCTGTGATCTGTGATCTGCATTTGGGTGTTAGGCCCAGATTTTGGTCTAACATTTTAGCGCGCCAGGAAGGGGTGACACACGACACTACTTCAATTTCTAGCTCTAAAGGAAACAATTTGCTTGGCTATTGGATCAATGGTAAAAAGAAAGAAGGATGGAACTTTCTCCCGTACTGAAGGAGCTGAGGCTGAAGGCACGAGAAACGAGGCAAGCCTAGGAAGCTTCCTATAAGGAAAACACATCAGCATTTTTGACTAGAGACGAGATTGATAGCGTTCTCGCTGAATTGAGAGATCAAATGGCAAGGCAGGACGATCTCCTCAGGAAACAACAGGAGATGATCGATGGATTCTTCGCTCGGATGGATGTAAGGCCGAGCAATGGTCAAGTCACTGGAAATGAAGCCACTGAAGTGGCTCGCGCATCATCTAGACTCGGAGGAAACCCCCTCACTCTTGGAAATGTTCAGGTTCAACCTACTTCAACCCCAGTTCAAATGGAAACAAGGACGGAAGCTATCGCTCCTCAACTGCAACCGGCTCGTGATGGAGATCCAGAAGCGGCTCGTGATAGGGCATCACGACCCGATCGGATTGCCCCCCAGACTCACGAACCGTGCTCCACAAACTCGGACTCTATCTCAACCAGAATTCCGAGACGAACACAATGGCGCAACCCCATTCCCATAATTCTCACGTCTGAGGTTAATTATTCTTTAATTTAGTTAATTCGATTATTCAAAAATCCGGGGTGTTACAATTTACAAGTTCGTTCTGGGTCTGAACGAAACTGGAGGCACCTTATTCCTCGTCCCGTATGTCCAATACGGGAGAAAGGTCCTTGCATATGCGGTCGATCTCCAAGTACGTATGGAACGATCACCACTTATTACCTCGTCTTGGGTGTACAGCCCTATCAAGACATCAGTAATCATCCAAACGATGTGAAGACCTCCGGTCTTCAACCACCGTCTTCATCGTCGATTTATCGCCGATTCAATTATTCAGAATGGGATAAACCCGGTCTTTCTGAATAACTTGCGTATATGATAAACAAGTGCTATAAAAACACAACATACGCCTCATTCCAATTCTGAATATTCTTTTATTTAAATATTCATATTCTTTAGGAATGTTTCCCATTAATTTTATCAAAGATAAATTCTTTAAATTTATTCTTTAATCTTCCTTTGGAAATCAATCCATACCAAATTATGGTTTATCCAAACTAGTCGGGATTAGCGAACCTTACCGAAGTAATCATTCGTTTTAATTTCCCAATCCCAACCTATTCATCCCATGAAGTAAAACTAGTAATACTTCATATCTAACACCACGGTGTTATCGGTAAATTCAATTACCATTTCACGTTCAAATCAAATTAAAGATTCAACAATCGCCTGGAGTAAAACTGGTGGTACTCCATTGTCGATCATTTTTCGAATTTGATAATTTTAGTTATCAGATTCACCTTTCAATCTATTTAAAGATTCATTAAAACTCTATTTCAGTTTTAATATCCAAAAATCATTACTTAATGATTATTTAAAGTTAAGAAATAAATCTTATCTTTAACTAGGTTAAACTAATGTCATTTAAAACACAGCTCATGATAAACCCAAAATCACATTCCATTAACAATGGAATCTTCATGGAAAATAGATCAATATATATAATTGATATGAACTTCCATATCCAACTGGTACTATAAATGGAATAACGGAAAAGCCTCTTAAATTCCATATATAGTAATAGTCTTCCACCACAGAAGTCCACTTCGATTATTACCAAATCGAATTCCATTCCATTCCAATTTATTTTATTAAATTGGAAAACTTCACTTTGGAAAATTTCCTTTAAATCTTAACAAAAGATTTATAAATTCCAAATCACATTTCACTGTAAATCGGGTTAAAGAATGAATGTCGTTAAAAACACAGTTCATAATAAACCCAATTCACATTCCATTTTATTCCAATTATTAAATATAATTGGAAACTCTAACAATCTTAATTAAAAGATTTATTCTCTTCACATGGGTTCAAGAACAGTGTTACTGAAAACAACGTTCATGACAAACCCAAAATCCCATTTGATATTAAATACAAGACTCTGAATATAAAATATATCGGCTTATATTCAATATCAAATTCTACAACCAACAAATATCGTATTGGAAATAACGATATAAATATATCTTTCAGATTTCCATAACAATATCTATATAATCATGAAATC
>JASFAX010007240.1:0-26731 GCA_030737875.1 Allium sativum
CAAATGTGGAATATTTCATCTAAAATCTGTCCAAATCGTTTATTATGGTTTTACATAATTTAATCATATTTTTAATAAGGCCCTTACAGTCAGTTTCCAATATCGACCACCGAATCACATCCATAGCGACCTTTTCCAAAACTGATTTGGACATATTTTAAAATCTTACCATTCAAATTTAAATCTTGTATATTCTTGAAAGATCTTTTCGATAGGAATGCAACAGTTCTGATTTTAAAAAAATCTGATGGTCGGATCTCCCATTATATCAATTTGAAGCTTATTGTTGAAATTCGCGAACGGTTGTTGTGCGATAAGTTATATTCAAGCCATTTAAATATATATAACATATTTCGTCGATTCCCATTCAAAAACGTATTTTATAAAACATTTATAAATTCATTTTAAAACAATTTCACTTTCATTACCAATTTAAATTAAAATTGAACCCCTTATATTCTTATAATCTCATAATGATAATATTTTCCAAATGTTAGTTTTTGAAATTTAATTTTCCCTACATTCATTTTAAAAATCAATACTATCGATATAAAATTTGTTCGAATTAAAATAGCATTTGTATACATAACTCGGCTTCATATTTATTATTTTTCTGTCCATCCAAAATCGGACATCAAAACCACTTTAATTTTTCATTAAATATTACATTGTAAAAATATTCATGTCTATTCCAAATTGGAATAAAATCTCACCCGATGTCTATATAAATAAATTTATATGGATTGCATTCATCATAAACACCCAACAATAGTTGCATACAACTATTAACATCCCAAAATGACATCCATTGTGAATTTTATTTTCATATAAGCTTCAAATGATTTATTGACGCTTACATAAATCCGTCAATCAACCGATTAACTGCAAATTCACACAAGTAGGATGTGTGAGTCAAATATCATCCCAAGACCCGTGTGGTTTTTCAACCATCAAACAATAAATTTAAATCTACCATTGGTTAATAAATTTAACCAATTCTTATTCAATTTGAATTAATTTTCAAACTAACTAATTTTCACCGTTCAAATTATAAATGAATATTTATGTCCAATTTCGACTATCACAATAATATTAACATTATTTTTAACCTATTGAACATTTCAAATTCACAATCACAAACATATCACAACAAATCAACAATTCATCCATGGTTTACAAACAACAGCGAAGGGAGCTAACATATACCATATAAATTTTGTGATAATTAACATAACAAAATAACTTGAGAAAGGGAGTTCTCACCTAATAGCTAAACCAAACATCGTGACTCTTCTCATGTAGAAATTTTCTTTATCGCTCTTTCGCCGTTATTTCTCCATCACTCGAATTCGCCATTCTGACTCTGCAAATTTCATACGAACTCCCATCTTCACCAAACCTAGTAACTAGCATAAAAATGTCATTCCAGACAATTTTTGCCTAGTTGACTTTCTTCCTTAAACACTCCAATTCGCTAGAAATCGCAAATCTTCACATCAGGTCTACGGACTTTGAACGTGTTTTATGAGCAGCTACGAACTCCAAAATTCGATTTTGATATGTCAAAACTATATAGAAAGATAAGATCTACAACTTTCATTTATACGACCTCGGCCAGAAATGGACTGAGCGGAAGCCATTGCGCGAAGAAGGCGAGGGTCCTTTTTGCAAAACGGGATTTTGGAGAAGGAAGGAATTTTGGAGGAGGTGGGTAGCATAGCCGGGGTGAGGGGCCTGGCAGGCAGTCAAGTGGCAGCGAATGGTGAATGGGGGGGTGGTGGCGGCAATGGTAGCGGCCACAGGGGAAGCTAGGGCTTCTAGGGTTTGGGTTTTGAAAGAAGGGAGAGAAGAGGAGGAGGAGGGGTGGACGAAGGGGAGTAGCGGTGGCAGGGGAGGGAGAGAGGGTGGCGGCTGCAATAGGGAAGGGGAGAAGGTCGTTTTCCTTTGAAGAGGAGGAAGAGAGAAGTGAGAAACAATGAAGGGAGAAAGGAAAAAAGTGATTATATGCTCGTTTCTCTGTGAATCGCCCGACTGCAAACGATCTCCGATCATCATGGAATTCGGATATGAGATAATACACGTGAAGAAGAATCTAACGAATGAAGTTTCGTCGAATTTCGAGTTCATTTGACCTTCCGTTTAATTTCGCAAATAGGCTAAAATAAGCTTCAAAAAATGCGATTTTAGCGTATCTTTTCTTCTTGTACGCCCAAACGCTAACTACAAAAATTATGAAATTTTGGATTCCACCATTATTTGATGATACAAATCCGTAAAAAAAAAAGTGGAATCGAATTCTGAGATCGTCTCAACAATGTTCCTTTGTAAACTGACTGTCTGTTTCCCCTCAAACGGGTTTGTCTCTCACGACCACATACTAACTCTGTTTCATGTAAAATTTGAAATCTAGTCATGACTTATGATTATGAATCCAACATAATTAGTCTTATCAAATTCTGAGCTCACTAGCAAAATTTTACTTTTTAACAACTATGCGATGATTTTAAAAATTGAATTTTCAAAATTTTCAAATCCAAGGCTTATAAATCTATTTAATAATTTTACTAAGTTAGTTTTAACTCAAATAAAATATAAAAACTAATTTTAAAATTATTCTCGAATTTTATTTAGAAAAATAACCAATTTATATTCCCATATTCCTCAAAATAGCTTAAATCAAAATTTAAAATTGTTTCTGAAAATACGGTTTGTTACAAACTGCATGACGATAGATGAACTATGGCTCTGATACTAAGTTAGATTTTTTTTATGAAAGAAAAAATTAGATATAATAGAGAGAATAATGGTGGAAGCGGAAAGATTAATATTATCGTAATTGAATGAACAGAAGTGTGCATATGACGATCTATTTATAATAAATTGTACATGAGAATAAGCCATTAGTCCCAACGGGTAATATACCCGTATTTGATAAAATAAACTAAAGATTCTTCTGTGTGCGGTTTGCTTCGTTTCATTTTTCTGAGCGTTTATAGTTTAGCAATTTGCACCTTAAGAGAAATTACTTTATGCTAATTAATGTTAATGCCCACAATATAAACATCACATTACACCCTAATATCCAACTTAGGGCTGGCAATTAGAACCGAGAACCGAAAACCCGAACCGACCCAGAAAGATCCAAACCAGAACCGAACCCGATGGGTCTCAGGTCGGGTCTGGGTGATGAAAAATACAATAAAGACCCGAAAACCTGACCCAAAAGACCTGACCGAAAAACATTGAAATATATGTAATTTAAGTGTTATTGTCCATACCGAATTGACCCGACCAGACCCAAACCGAAGCTCGGGATGGGTCGGGTCCAAATTTTGAAATGTATAGTTTAGACCCGACTCGCCTAGACCCGAGACCCATCAGGTCTTGTCCGGGTCTATCGGCTTAAGTCTAATTTCCACCCCTAATCCAACTAGATGAAAATTAAACGTTTATATATATTTGACGTATAAATTTTAGAAAATTAATTGGAGCTTGGTTTATATTGTGTTTTTAACATTAACTTAAAAAAAAGTATGATAGATTGGATGAAAGAACGTGGAGGAGACGACAAAGGAAATAAGGTGTCTCTTGTTCTTTAATTACTTTCCAAAGCATAAAAATAAATAATTATTTTTTGTTTTATTGTTTATTTTTTTTAAAATGAGTTATTTTAATCATACACATGTTTCTTCGCATTCTTATATGAACCCAAAACTAAAAACAATAAAGCAAACATCACCTTAACTTTTAAAAATCACCGCTAAGATGTTGTCAAAGATATATTTAGTAGTCGAATAAAGTATCTCTTAGTATCTCATGCTTACTTAGATAAGAAATAAAGATTTGGTCTCCTATCGCCGCTTTAAACCCTGTTGTTTAGCGTCATATGTCAAAGAAGGGTTATCGCTCATATACATTTGCAACATATAATGCCTTAGTACCTTAGACATCAAAGGGGTCATATCACTGATGTCTACCTTAGAGCCATAGGTATTTGCTTCTGTAAGCATATCATCACTCGAGCTATATGACTGGAGGGTGTATCCCCTTTGAAAAGATGTCACCAAGTAGATTCGACCATACTGCTTTAGGGAACAAAGTTAGTCCATTTGCCTTAATTGAACACATGCAAGCATGAAGCAAACCATCCCACCTTGATAACTGGTTCATTGTCAAGACCAAGGAGGCTTGTTGCCTTGGTATCGTGTCTCCTTTCTTCAACCATTTAGTAAACGATCTATTGGCTTTATGGTCGAACTCATCTATCTTGGCTTCCTTATAGACAAAGTTACCCACTTGCCTCTAAGGAACCGCATCACATTCATTAAGGGCAGACACCTTCCGATTTAATCATATATACCCCAATTTTATTGCCATTAGACATTAAACGATCTCAAGTTAGCAAGAATAAGGTTGATTGACCTTACTCATAGCGTATAAATGACAGCGTAGGGACACATTTTAAAGGGTCGAATTTTCTTTCCCCCGCTTTTATTACTTATATGCTCTAAATCAATTTGGGAATAAATCAACTTGCTTGTAATTCCTTAATTTCATAAACTTGTACTGGCATGACGCTATACAAAATATGCACTTTGATTAATAAATAATATATTCTTCCTTGGAAGATAGTAGTCCATCAACTCGACACAACAAAGCTTATATAAGATACTTACATAGCTTATCGACTTTATCAGCTAAACCTTATATTTTTTCCTGAGCTTTCAAGTTGTCTTGCTTAGCTATATAATTGTCATAGAACACTATCGGGTTTAGTATACGAAAGCCAAAGATGTGAATTCTCGTTATGTTACTTTCTATGAGGCATTTTTGTTCATGGAGAATGAGAGTTTATCAGATGTTTTTAGGTTTGGTTCATTGAGAATCGAAAGAGAAGGTTATTCTTGCATTCCTTCCAAGTAGGGACACTACAACAAAAACACCATATTACAACTTTAATTTTACAACGGTGGTAAATGCACTGTTGTAATAAATGGGTTTTTACAATGGTGGTAAAAGCATCGTTGTAATAAATGGTTTTTTACAACGGTGGTATAAACACCGTTGTAACTACAACAAAAACACCATATTACAACTTTAATTTTTCAACGGTGGTAAAATCACCATTGTAATAAATGTTTTTTACAACTTTTTTCCAGAAAAGTTGTCATAAACTTATTTTTAACAACTGTGTTATTTTGACAGCTGTAATAAAAGCCTATCACAACTTTTATTTTTTGACTGTTGTAATATATGACTATATTTTAATATAATTAACAACTAATAATTAATATTTAATACATTTATATTGATTATTTATAATTAATAACCAATAGTTATTAATAATCAATTAGGAAGTAATAATTAATAATCAATCTCTGTAATATTTAATACTTAGCAATTAAGAAGAATAATTAAAAAATATAGTTAATATTACATAATTACTGTTAAATAGTTAATAATTAAAATATAATAATTAATTCTAATCATGAATAATCAATGATTTCTATTAATAATTAAGAAGTAGAGATTAATAATTAAGAAGAAGAGATTAATAACTAAGATTATGTTTGATAGTTAATTTATAATATTGATCTCAATTAAATATATATGTATATATATATTTAGGGTGGACAAATGAATAAAGAAATAAATCATTTATTTATGCACATATTGAATATATAAAAATTGTACATTTTTTAAATTGTGAACAAATATACATGCTAATTTGTATATTGTGTGTGTGCGACATGGAAATTAGTCCAAGTGTTGTAAATATTGATTTAAGTACTATAAAATGGCTTAAGGGTTATAAAGCCCAATAAAACCCTAGGGCCAAAGCTGTCATTTGGCAGGAAAATAACCCTAGCCTTGTTAATGTAAGAAAGGAGAAACGAGCCGTCATATTTCATTTATCTCGTTCCAAATAAAAGGCAACAATAATGGCCAAAGCCCTAGCGACAGGAAATTGGGGGAAAATCGATCAATCCGATGCCTCACACCAGATTTGTAGTTGGATTCGTGATGGAGACGAACTCGAGGGCGAGAGCAGCTAGTCTAGGAGGATCTCGCGGCCAAATCGAGATCTCAAAAGGGATGAAATCGAGATTAAACCCACGGTGAGTGTATTTTCCCCTTTCCCTTTGGCATTAAGTCCTCTGTAGGCAGCCATGTTGTTTGTACATCTTCCAGTATGCTTGTTTAGTGAAACCCGTATGTTGAATGCGTGATTTACATGTTATTCTTTTGAGTTGATCTCTGTGATGGATGCAATATTGTTTTCATATGGCCTGCTGTTATAATATGTGATGGATGCAATATTCTGTTAAGGTTTAAAGAATGGAGTAAATGTAAATTAATTCAGAACTTTCTCGTATGCCAGCATGTGTATCTGTCATCTTGTCTTGGTTAAAGAATGTAATGATTTGCAGTAACAATAGTTGACTGAAACTGAAATGGACGGTATACAATATATGGGGTAGCAGAAAAGGTTGCAAAGCAATGGTTGTGAAACAAAATTTAATATCCCTATGTGTAAGGAAACCAAACCTGTAATAAACAAAAATATATATCCTTTACTTTCATTTTAATTTCTTATCTTTTCTTGCTTCACCATCAGTATACAACAATGAAAAGGTAAACAGATTTTTGAACTGAAATTATCATGGCAGAATAATGTTACCCCAAATCACAATGTTCACGTCCATTTCCTAGTAGAATATTGCATACACTGGGTATTGAATTTTTTTCAGTAATAGGAAAATTGTTGAATAGTTATATTAACATGATATGGATGGTGTATCCATCATATATGTTGTGTTAAAACATACCTTTCTGTATGGTTTGTGCTCACTCCTAAAACAGGGATGTACCTATGGTTGTTTAGCAATACAACTTTTTTTGACTCCACGGTCAGAAAATATAGGGAGGATATAAAATGCGGTGGTCAAAAATAATTACCACTTGATTATTGTCATTGAATTCGTGTTTTTTTCCAACAATTGTTAGCACTGTCTGTCGCCGGAGGAAGATATTTTATTCAAACATGATTTATTTGGATCAGGTGATGGTTGGTGCACAATACCGATTTAGATGCAACTATATTTGGAACTGGATTCTGCATTAATGTAAATAATTTTTATAGGGGAAAACCTGTAAACATTCAAAACCAAGTGATGACCTCAATTATGTGTCGTTGCTTTTGAGAAAATTGTGTTACGTTCAATATTCTTGTTCAGTTTTTCAACAGAATTTATGCTTTCTCTTTACACGAGCTGAAAAAAAGTATTATTTTTTATTAACTGCAATGGTGTTAAAAGAAAATTACTCATTGTTCAAGATTGGTTGCAGGAAAGAGATTTCTTTCATTGATTGCTTTCATTTAGTGTTTGATTTTGTTTTACGTCTCCAGTTGTTTATAATAATATTAATAATTTTTGCTATCATTTTGATAGGAAGTGATCAAATCATTTCAAGTTTATAAATATCAAAAAGGATTGGTTCTTGGCAGAGATGAGTCATGGTCACAAAGCTCTATTTGAAGGTATGGATATGAAACCATAAGCTATATAATTTTGTTGATGTGCAAAATTATGAGTTATCTTCATCCACATATGTACTCCAGTTAACAAAATCGCTACATGAGTTGAAATAATTTGTTATAAAAGAGCTAACATGATTGTACACTATTTGATATGTGGCTAGTGCTTCATCCAATCTCTTTTTATTTCGTCTACTCTTTTCAAATTCCTTATAAATTATCTGTTCATTACAGAAATAGTGTAAGATTTATCTAAGAGAGTAATAAAAGCTAATATTTAGTGATTCCGGTCAAGCCAGATCTTATACTGAACTTCCTAGTTTGGATATCTGCCAATTGCCTTGGACATTTGGATTTGTATCATTTCTTGTCACGTTCAGTCCAACTTCAAATCTATCATTTTGTACAGCTTCAGTTCAACTAAGATCGCTTATATAGTTCTTGTTCAATCAAGTTCATTTATAAAGAAAACTTATTAAATGAGTCCAAATTAGTTGTGGTTGATGTAAATATGTGGGCTGCTACAAGTAGAATGTGTGGACTGCTTGTTAGGTGATATTATCACGTGCTTGTTAGCTGTTTATTTTGTGCACTCACATTTTTTTAATTTTCGTTACATGCATAAATCTATACTGCAGCACTAACAGTTTGATAATTTCTTTCTTAGGAACGGATATTAAGGAGAAAAAGGAGCACAAGGAGATTAACAGGAGCAGAAGAATGTTAGAACTGTTATAAAGTCTTTGTATCTTCAGTTTTGTCAGTGTATTATGTAAAAAAAATGATGAGTTTGAAATTAATAATATTTTGTTTTGGTTTATGTTTTAAGTTTGTTTGATATCTTCAGTTTTGTAGATAATATATTCTGCAATGAATTCTTTTATTAGTAATATGTATATAATTTGTGGATATAATACAATTGTAAAATATAAAAATTATGATAAAATATATCACAACGGTTATAATTAGTTGTAAAAATTAAAACAACAACGGTGCATAACTGTTGTAATAAACTTATTACAACGGTGGAAAAAAGTTGTAAAATATACATATTACAACAGTGTTGCAACAGTGCAGAAAAGTTGTAAAAGATATTAGGATATTACAACTTCTTAATACACGATGGTTTGCCCACCGTTGTAAAATGTATATTACAACGGTGTTCCACCGTTGTAATAGGGTCATTTTGTTGTAGTGGGACTTGCTAAAAATGCTTATAATAATGAAATAGTTGATGAAATATCAAATACTCCATATGGTTCATCGTGTGGTGTTGGTGATGCGCATGATACTGTAGGGGATTTGGTTCAACGTTGAGCTAAAAGGGGTTTAGGTGATAGTATTGCGACTAAGTTTGGTCGACGTGTTATAAGGCCACCTAAAAGAAGCGGAATAGGTACCATCTTAGCTATTATGATAAGTTAAACTCTGTTCTTTATTTAGTCCAAGATGAACCAATGAATCTTGTTGACATAATGGGTTCGAGTGATAGCTAAGGATGAGTTGCATTCATTGATGAAGAACTAAGTTTGAGATTTGGATCCACTTCTAATAGGAAATAATGCTATAAAGTGGAAATGAATTTACAAGGAGATAAGAGATACATGTAACACCCCACGTCCATTAATGTCACTCACAAAGGGAATGCATTAACTTCCATGGAGGTTTTAAGTGAATATAGAACAGTAAAATTACAACAAGACAGATATAAAATAGTACTTGGAAATTCAAAAAAACTTTATTTCATTGTAGCAGAAGTCAAAACATGTTTGATTACATCATAACACCATATTCAATGTCAAGTACAATATCTATCTTGATAAAACAAGTACATAATCCCATTACATGAATAGCCATTAAAAAGAAAGATAACAAGCTGGACTTTACTTCAGCAGTCCAAGCTTTCCAGAAGATAAGCGATCCAACTAGACTCCACTAGAACTTGGCCCAACCTACGGACCTGAAGGGAGAAAAAGGATGGAAAAGAGGGGGTCAGACATAAAGTCTGGTGAATATGATAATTCTACAATACTATTACCAAAATAACTGGACTAAGGCATAAGCTGGAAAACAAGAAAATGTCTATGAAGAGCAGATTAAGGACATAGACAATCGCTAAAGGCAACGTTATAGGCGCTCCTAAATACTAAAGGATAAACACTATACTGCACCACACCAGTCACCCTAAAGATTCATCCCACTTAGCTTCACTTAGAAACTTTCCCAATGGCTTTACGTACCCCTAGCTGACTACATAGGTGCCGCCTGCCCCTATCTCCACTAGGTGTACCCTACTTCCCATTATTCGATCGGCTCCCTAACTCGTAGATACCCGTGTTGGCCCCACAGTGGGGTGTATCACTCCCCTAAAGTGGCAACCTGATACAACGGACATGCACGGCTTATACCTACACGATGCAACAACGTCTTACCTACTAGCCCGGGTCCACACACGCATATGAAACCCGTTGGACTTGCGTTGCCACCGCTCCCTGTTTTGGCCTCTTATAGTCAAACCCAGTATGCGTGTCCCGTCCTCGACTTGGGTCGAGCCCACAAAGATACGTTTTGGGATACTGGTTGAAATGGGCCCCCACTATTTACCACAAGCATTCCACCTAAGCTTGTCCCCATTAGTCCATCCCACTTAACCCACTTAGTCATGTTCATTTACATGTGTGTTTGGTTAAGTCTAATCGTATTTCAAATGACTCTAAAGGCAACCACCAGATTCCTCATGCCACCCAAGGCACCTACTTAACCCCCATGTCCCACCTTACATGATTATCTGGTTGAGTATTTCTTAGTTCATTAAGGCCATAACCTCATAAAGACCTCTCACATTAGACTGGCATTTATGGCAGCTGGATTTGCCGGGCGGGTCCGGGCAGTCTTACACCATAAAAGAGTCTAACCTCGTGTCTTTACAACTGTTATGCTTTAGTTTGGGCCTAGGACCTCACACATTGGGCCGACATTTGTGACTACTGGATTTGCCGGGCGGGTCCGGGCGGGTTTACATCACAAACGGGTCCAACCTCGTGTCCTAAGCATTGATTATTAATAATAATCCACTTTCCCCCAATTTTAATAATTCCCTACTTGAATTATTAATTACTTCCAATTTTTAACAATGTCCATAATTGACTCAATTATGGACATCCATTCATGGTATGCAAAATCTTACAAAATTGCACCCAATTTATTAATTCCTAATATTACCCCTACCCCACGTTTGAACGTTTATTCGCAAAATATATGTTAGACTCGAATAGCCTAACTCATAGCATAAAAGAGATTATCATAATAACAACATGTATATGTGACCAAATGAATCATAATAAGGGGTGAAACTTGCATATGTCCAACTTGCATAGATTATACATGTCATGGACCTAAAGGTGTCAACTTGTTCAAAATTCACCTAATATAATCTCAATCAATTTTCATAAACTTACATATGAACATGTGTGAATCAACATCATCTAATTTTTTAACAACATGGTTTTATATGGGTACACCTAACTCAATAGGCAAATTCCCATAATCAAGTTTTATTTAATTATAGTTTCAAGTTTATGGGTACACCTAACCTAATAGGCAAATTCCCTTAAACAAGATCCATTTAAATTAAGAAAAAAAACATAACTTTAAGCATGATCCAAAAACATCATGATTTTTCAACATAATATAGCAAGATTTATAACATGGCATAGTATGATAGTATAACATAGCTTGACATGATTCTCAACATAGCACGACATAGCATAAGAGAATTTACAACATAGCATATATAATTTACATCATACGACAACATAATAACATAATAAGAGATCCACAATATATAGAATTTACAATTACAAATCACATCACTTTCTTGTGATCCATTCATAACTGAGTCAAATTAGTTTGTAATAGTCTTGTGAGAATCATCATACTCACCAACAAAAGAAAAGAATTAGAGAAAGAGAGATCTTTTGATTTGATTTGTGTAGATTTAGTTGTAGATGATTAGGCTTCCTCTTCTTAGTTTGTGACGGCTACGCTGAACTCCATGGCAGCAGCATGACGGTAGCTTCTCTAATTTTACAAGTGATTTAGGTTTAGGGTCTACCCACTTATTTATAGATTTTAGAATGCATTTAGGCCATTAGATTTAACCTAGAAATAACCGCAGCCGTTCAGACAAGATGGGGTTTATCTTGTTGACTCAGCAATGAGTCAGAAGTGACTCAGCAAACACTCAGCAATATATATATATATTCTACAATGTACACATTAGATACATCCCCCCCTTTTACACACTTATTATTGTTTTTATATACATATTAGATACATCCCCTCTCTTGCACACTTATTAATATTTTTATATTCATATTAGATACATCCCCTCTCTTACACACTTATTAATATTATTATATTCATATTAGATACATCCCCTCTCTTACACACTTTTATATTCATATTAGATACATCCCCCCTCTTACACACTTATTAATATTTTAGCAACTTTAGTGTTAATAGAAAATTCGGGGTGTTACATTCTCCCCTCCTTTTAGGATTTCGTCCCCGAAATCTTCAAGTCTGGAAGAATGTATATCCTACCATCCAAACGTCCATCTACTCATCCATCATACACAGGCATCCATTGTCCTTACAGACTTCTAATGCTTTCATGTTTAAATGCACAGTGTGTGTATATGTCCGTATCTAATGCAAAATCAGGCGGTCCACTGATTCAGTTGACCTCCTTAATGCAACTATGATCGTGCCATGCATCCATTATGTATGCAAAAGATTCTTAATGCTACATAATACTTCTATATGCGTGCACAACCATCATCTGAATGCAGCATCCACATGATAATACAACCATCGTTCATCCATTTTACTAAATACATCCATATATATGCAATATGCAATATGTAGTGACTGAGCCGATCTAGTGCCTAAAGTGTGTGTATATATGCATCCACGAGCAACCACTAGCAAACACTTGCATCCATTTTGCATCCATCATACATAACATGTCTCAAACACATGTTTCAACCATAGGATTATCCTAACTAGAGGTCAAAGATACTAATGAGAGGACATACTAAAGATAAGATAAGATAAGCTAAGCGATAAAGGAGAAATTAAAAGACATACCCTCAAAAAGAAAAGGGTACAACGAACGCATCTTCTCTTCTGTCTCCCAAGTTGCGTTGCTCTCATCATCTCCCCATTGCACTTTAACCCGTCTGACCTCTCGATTCCTCAACTTTTTGATCTCCGACCCAAGAATGCATGTAGGAGCTCGTCTAATTGTTGCATCACGCTCTATTTCCACCTCTTTAAGCAAGCTCGGCTCTACCACCTCCGCGGTCTTGTGCAAACACTTCCTCAAATGTGATACATGGAATACGTCGTGTACTCCACTAAGTTTCTCAGGCAACTCCACCCTATATGCCATCTTCCCAATCCTGTTTTTTACAGGAAACGGCCCTACAAACCTTGGTGCTAATTTCCCCACGGACCCAAAGCGAACAACATTCTGTAACAGAGATACTTTGATAAAAACCATGTCCCCAATGTCAAACTCAAGATCTGTCCTCCTCTTATCAGCATACGATTTTTGCCTATCTTGTGCTGCTTTCATCCTCCTTCGAATCAACTCAATCTTCTCCGAGGTTTCCCTAACCATATCGGGCCCAAGTAGGATTTTATCGGTAGATTCCCACCAACATGTAGGCGAACGGCAAGGCCTTCCATAAAGAGCTTCGAAAGGTGCCATGCCAATACTAGACTGAAAGCTATTGTTATATGCGAATTCTACTAACGAAAGGTGCTCTTCCCATGTACCCCCAAAGTCTAGGATACAAAGCCTTAAAAGATCCTCTAGAATGCGATTCACCCTCTCGGTCTGGCCGTCTGTCTGAGGATGATATGCGGTGCTCAAACATAGCTGAGTCCCTACCGCCTCTTGTAAACTCTTCCAAAATTCGCTAGTAAAGATGGGGTCACGGTCGCTTACTATACTAGAAGGAATACCGTGCAAACGAACTATCTCCTTAATGTATAAAGAAGCCAACCACGGAGCAGTCCTCTTACTTTTCACGGGAATAAAATGGGCGCTTTTAGTAAGTCTATCTACTATAACCCAAATCCCCGTGTTACCCTTCCTTGATCTTGGTAATCCATCCACAAAATCCATTGAGATGCTTTCCCATTTCCATAGTGGAACTTCTAATGGGTGAAGCAACCCACCGGGTTTCTTTTGTTCTGCTTTAACTCGTTGGCACACCAAGCATCTAGCGACGTACTCGGCCACATCCTTTTTCATACCGGCCCAAAAGAAAACCCGCTTCATATCTTTGTACATCTTATCCCCGCCGGGATGAATGGTCATTTTTGAGCGATGAGCATCATCAAGAATGGCCTTCCTTAAGTCTTCGTCTTGCGGTACACAAAGTCTATTATCCCTTCGTAACCAACCCTTATCGTCTAGGGTATACCTACGAAGATGGCTTGACGACTCCCCCCCTTTGAGCTTTTCTACTATCTCAACCAACTCTGGGTCGTCTCGCTGTGCCTCACCAACCCGTCCTAGAAGTGTAGGTCTAACCTCCAAGGATGCTAACAGACCGGGTACTAAGTCAACGGAGGGTCTAAAGTCAAACATAGAGATGAATTCTAAGCTTTGTCGTTCAACAAACAACGGACTCAAGGACAACCTTTTCCTACTTAAGGCGTCTGCCACCACGTTACCCTTGCCCGGGGTATATGCTATTTCAAAATCGTAGGAGGCTAAGAATTCCATCCACCGTTGCTGCCTTAAATTCAAATCCTTCTGAGAGAATAAGTATTTTAATGATTTGTGGTCAGTGAACAGTTCGAATTTCTCTCCAAGAAGATAGTGACGCCAAGACTTAAGCGCGAAAACAATTGCGGCTAGCTCTAAGTCATGTGTGGGGTAATTCTTTTCATGAACCCTCAACTGCCTTCCACCATAGGCTATTACTCTTCCCTCTTGCATGAGGACCGCGCCAAGTCCCGTCCCACAAGCATCAGTATAGATGGTAAACGGTTTATTCCCGTCTGGCAGCACTAAGACTGGGGCTGAAGTTAAGGCTCTCTTTAAACGTTGGAACGCATCATCGCAATCTTTGTCCCACGTAAAAACCAGGTTCTTCTTCGTTAACCGTGTTAATGGAGCTGATATTTTTGCGAAGTCTTTGATAAACTTCCTATAATAGCCAGCCAACCCCAAGAAACTTCTTACTTCGGTTGCATTTTTAGGGACCTTCCAATCTTGGATGGCCACTACCTTTGCGGGATCCACTGCTATCCCTTCTTTGGAAACCACGTGCCCTAAGAACTGTACTTCCTTCCTCCAGAAGTGACACTTAGAAAATTTTGCCTTAAGGTTATGTGCTCGAAGGGTTTCCAACACTTCCCTAAGATGTAGGGAGTGCTCTTCTTTATTCTTAGAAAAGACTAAGATGTCATCCACAAAGACTACCACGAATTTGTTAAGGTATTCCCTAAACACCCTACTCATCAAATCAACAAAATATGCAGGGGCGTTTGTCAAACCAAAGGGCATCACTAGCCATTCATAGAATCCGTCATGAGTCCTAAAAGCAGTCTTATCTATACTATCCTCAGCCCCTCTCAGTTGATGAAAGCCAGTGGCTAAGTCCAACTGCGAAAACACTGAGGCGCCAACTAACTGAACAAAGAGATCGTCAATCCTCGGCAGTGGGTGTCGGTTCTTTTTAGTAAGCTTGTTTAGTTCTCTATAGTCCATACAAAGTCTAAGAGACCCATCCGCCTTTATGGCAAAAACTACTGGAGCACCCCACTCCGATATACTACGTCTTATGAACCCCTTCTCAAGCAACTCCTTTACTTGCTTATTGAGTTCCCTCCTTTCACGAGGAGCCATGTGGCGCACTGGCAAAGATACGGGTTTAGCATTATCCACAAGATAAATTCGAAAGTCTATCTCCCGCTTTGGAGGTAAGCCCTTCACCTCCTCAAACACATCCGGATATTCCCGGACCACTTCTACCGATCGCAGGTTCTCTACAGACGCGTCAAGCGATTCAAGATAACTTAGCATAACGGAATTTATGGGATTACAAAAGATGTCGAAAGCATTACCAAGGCGAGTCACAAGCCTAACTACTCTCCTTTCACAATCAAGAATGGCCCTATTTCTAGACAACCAATCCATTCCTAAAATTAGCCCATAGCTCGTGAAGCCCAATACATAAGCATCACATCTAAATTCAACGCTAAGTATAGAGATTTTCAAATCCAAACATATCATGGTCAAATGAGCCGAACCCCCAATTGGATTTGAAACGACCAAGGGATCCTCTACTAAACTGGTGTTCAAGTGTAGTGATTCAACTAATGATGCAGAGATAAACGAATGAGATGCGCCAGAATCGAATAAGGTACGGACAGGATGATCAAACAGAAAAACTAAGCTTTCAACAGAAATTGTTCTACCTCTTTCTTACAGCGGTGGGGCCGCAATAGCCTGAACTTGCCCCCTTGCCTGCCCTGGTGCCATAAGAGCCTGCACCTGTCCTCCCGAGGTAGACCCTGCCCTCTGCCCCTTCTTTGGACAGTCCTTCACTAAATGTCCCGCATCTCCACAATGAAAACAACCAGTCTTCTTTTTCTTTCTACAATCTTTGCTGAGATGGCCAGGCGTCCCACAATTGAAGCATTTCTTCTTCCCTTTACCATTATTGTTTTTACCACCCTTCTTATTTTGCTGTTGGGGTTTCTTCTGATCCCCTTCCTTTTCAACTGCCTTATCCTCATGCATAAGTGCCATTTCTACTAGCTTTTCAAAGGTGGCTCCCATAGGGATGTGGGTCATAGCCAACCCTTGCAACGGTTCATTCAAGCCTCTAACGAACCTCAAAGCTTTCTTCTTTGGCGTGTTCACCAACTCCAAGCCAAACCTTGCTAACTGATTAAATTTATTGACATATTCCTTTACTGATGAGCTCCCTTGCTTTAGTGCCAGGAATTTTTCCATATTTAAGTTCTCCTCTGCCCTTGAAAGAAACTTTGCCTCAAACCTTCGTCTGAAATCCGCCCATGAATCAACTGGACGTTCCCCGTTATTGACCTCCCACCAAAACGAGGCCTCTCCCTTCATTAACCAAGCAGCTAAACGGACTTTCCTCCCATCTTCCACTTCAAAGATATCCAACAATTCCTCAGTCTCCTTAAGCCAATCTATGGCCTCCACAAACGTCTCAGTCCCTTGAAAAGTTTTTCCTCCCATAGCCTTGAATTCCTTGCACGTCTTTGCAAAAGTGTCAACACGAGGAGGAGGAGGAGGAATGGGTGCAACTAGGGGTGGAGTAGTATCCGTTGGGCCTGCAGTGGTGGCCCTAGCCTCCAAGTATCTCCTAAACCACCCTGGAATCGTCACACCTTCTGGGAGATTAAGATCTTCAGCCATGCTGAAACGAAAAAGGAAAGATTCAAAATGGAGAATTCGAAAGATAAAGATAAGGATGTGGCTATTTGGGATTATGTTTTTCATAAAAACTCTCTTTAAATAACATGTGTTTTTTTTTGAAAGCACTTCTTCCAAAAATACTTTAGAACAAAAAATATTTTTCTAAATTTTTTTTTTATCTGTTCTGGTAACCTTATGCTCTGATACCACGTGTAACACCCCACGTCCATTAATGTCACTCACAAAGGGAATGCATTAACTTCCATGGAGGTTTTAAGTGAATATAGAACAGTAAAATTACAACAAGACAGATATAAAATAGTACTTGGAAATTCAAAAAAACTTTATTTCATTGTAGCAGAAGTCAAAACATGTTTGATTACATCATAACACCATATTCAATGTCAAGTACAATATCTATCTTGATAAAACAAGTACATAATCCCATTACATGAATAGCCATTAAAAAGAAAGATAACAAGCTGGACTTTACTTCAGCAGTCCAAGCTTTCCAGAAGATAAGCGATCCAACTAGACTCCACTAGAACTTGGCCCAACCTACGGACCTGAAGGGAGAAAAAGGATGGAAAAGAGGGGGTCAGACATAAAGTCTGGTGAATATGATAATTCTACAATACTATTACCAAAATAACTGGACTAAGGCATAAGCTGGAAAACAAGAAAATGTCTATGAAGAGCAGATTAAGGACATAGACAATCGCTAAAGGCAACGTTATAGGCGCTCCTAAATACTAAAGGATAAACACTATACTGCACCACACCAGTCACCCTAAAGATTCATCCCACTTAGCTTCACTTAGAAACTTTCCCAATGGCTTTACGTACCCCTAGCTGACTACATAGGTGCCGCCTGCCCCTATCTCCACTAGGTGTACCCTACTTCCCATTATTCGATCGGCTCCCTAACTCGTAGATACCCGTGCTGGCCCCACAGTGGGGTGTATCACTCCCCTAAAGTGGCAACCTGATACAACGGACATGCACGGCTTATACCTACACGATGCAACAACGTCTTACCTACCAGCCCGGGTCCACACACGCATATGAAACCCGTTGGACTTGCGTTGCCACCGCTCCCTGTTTTGGCCTCTTATAGTCAAACCCAGTATGCGTGTCCCGTCCTCGACTTGGGTCGAGCCCACAAAGATACGTTTTGGGATACTGGTTGAAATGGGCCCCCACTATTTACCACAAGCATTCCACCTAAGCTTGTCCCCATTAGTCCATCCCACTTAACCCACTTAGTCATGTTCATTTACATGTGTGTTTGGTTAAGTCTAATCGTATTTCAAATGCCTCTAAAGGCAACCACCAGATTCCTCATGCCACCCAAGGCACCTACTTAACCCCCATGTCCCACCTTACATGATTATCTGGTTAAGTATTTCTTAGTTCATTAAGGCCATAACCTCATAAAGACCTCTCACATTAGACTGGCATTTATGGCAGCTGGATTTGCCGGGCGGGTCCGGGCAGTCTTACACCATAAAAGAGTCTAACCTCGTGTCTTTACAACTGTTATGCTTTAGTTTGGGCCTAGGACCTCTCACATTGGGCCGACATTTGTGACTACTGGATTTGCCGGGCGGGTCCGGGCAGGTTTACATCACAAACGGGTCCAACCTCGTGTCTTAAGCATTGATTATTAATAATAATCCACTTTCCCCCAATTTTAATAATTCCCTACTTGAATTATTAATTACTTCCAATTTTTGACAATGTCCATAATTGACTCAATTATGGACATCCATTCATGGTATGCAAAATCTTACAAATTGCACCCAATTTATTAATTCCTAATATTACCCCTACCCCACGTTTGAATGTTTATTTGCAAAATATATGTTAGACTCGAATAGCCTAACTCATAGCATAAAAGAGATTATCATAATAACAACATGTATATGTGACCAAATGAATCATAATAAGGGGTGAAACTTGCATATGTCCAACTTGCATAGATTATACATGTCATGGACCTAAAGGTGTCAACTTGTTCAAAATTCACCTAATATAATCTCAATCAATTTTCATAAACTTACATATGAACATGTGTGAATCAACATCATCTAATTTTTTAACAACATGGTTTTATATGGGTACACCTAACTCAATAGGCAAATTCCCATAATCAAGTTTTATTTAATTATAGTTTCAAGTTTATGGGTACACCTAACCTAATAGGCAAATTCCCATAAACAAGATCCATTTAAATTAAGAAAAAAAAAACATAACTTTAAGCATGATCCAACAACATCATGATTTTTCAACATAATATAGCATGATTTATAACATGGCATAGTATGATAGTATAACATAGCTTGACATGATTCTCAACATAGCTCGACATAGCATAAGAGAATTTACAACATAGCATGACATAGCATATATAATTTACATCATACGACAACATAATAACATAATAAGAGATCCACAATATATAGAATTTACAATTACAAATCACATCACTTTCTTGTGATCCATTCATAACTGAGTCAAATTAGTTTGTAATAGTCTTGTGAGAATCATCATACTCACCAACAAAAGAAAGAATTAGAGAAAGAGAGATCTTTTGATTTGATTTGTGTAGATTTAGTTATAGATGATTAGGCTTCCTCTTCTTAGTTTGTGACGGCTACGCTGAACTCCATGGCAGCAGCATGACGGTAGCTTCTCTAATTTTACAAGTGATTTAGGTTTAGGGTCTACCCACTTATTTATAGATTTTAGAATGCATTTAGGCCATTAGATTTAACCTAGAAATAACCGCAGCCGTTCAGACAAGATGGGATTTATCTTGTTGACTCAGCAATGAGTCAGAAGTGACTCAGCAAACACTCAGCAATATATATATATATATATATATATATATATTCTACAATGTACACATTAGATACATCCCCCCCCCTTTTACACACTTATTATTGTTTTTATATACATATTAGATACATCCCCTCTCTTACACACTTATTAATATTTTTATATTCATATTAGATACATCCCCTCTCTTACACACTTATTAATATTATTATATTCATATTAGATACATCCCCTCTCTTACACACTTTTATATTCATATTAGATACATCCCCCCTCTTACACACTTATTAATATTTTAGCAACTTTAGTGTTAATAGAAAATTCGGGGTGTTACAATACAAAGCCAGGCTAGTGGCAAAGAGGTTTGCACAAAGAATAGCTAAGAGCATGACAAGATCTTTGCACTGGTTTTGTGTAGTACTTCAGTCCAGATTTTTCAAGCAATAGTAGCATTGTCTTTAAGTTAAAGAACCTTGATGTGTAAACTTCTTGCATGATGATTTGGATGAGGACATCTATGTAGAGCAACCAAAAGTGTATGTTGTAGATGGTAAGTTAAATTTTGTTTGCAAGTTAAATAAATCACTATATGCTTTAACATAATAACCTAAATAATAATACAAGAGATTGGATCATTTTATGCTTGATAAAGGTTTTGATAGATGCATTAGGGTGATTATGTGTATTTCAAGAGGACAGAAAATAATTGTTGCATGTATTTTCTTATGTACGTGAGCGGTGTGATCATTGCTTCTAAAGACAAAACTAAACAAATAGGTTAAAGATGCTTTTAAATTCGAAATTCAAAATGAATTGTCTTGGAAAACTATGGAAAATATTGGACATGGTGGTAAACATGAATCAGAAGCGTTTTATGTTGAAACTGAGTCAAAGGAGATTTACTGAAAAGTGCTTTGGTTTTTTCGCATGGAGAATGCAAACGCATTAAATACACCATTATCTTTGCATATGAAGATTTAGAGTAAGGGGTCGCCTATCTAAGAGAAAGACAAGGCTCGTATAGTAAAATTTTCATATGTAAGTGTGCCTGGAAGTTTAACATATTTAATGGTGTTTGCATGACGTGATATTGCAAATGTTATTGGGATGCTTAGTTAGTATATGACTAATCCAAAAAACCACATTGGGAAGCCGTGAAGGCTAATCTGAGACACCGACGTACGCCCTCTCAAGATCCTGCTTTTACGGTAGTGAAGGAATAAAAGTTTGTAGGTTATTGTAATTTGGACTACGCCAATGATATGGATTAAAGGAAATCAAATTTTGGGTATATCTTCACAAGTGTAACACTCCACCTCCGCTAGGGTCACTCACAAAGGGAATGCACTAGTTTTGGAGGAGCGTTATTGAGGTAAACGAACACAGAAATATTACAAGACAGAACATAAATAAAACAACGGAAGAATCAAAAGATAAATTTCATTACTTTCAAAATTGTCAAAGCCTTCTTACAGACAAAGTACCAAATAGCCAAAGTCATTATTTTCCATTACAACAAATTATGTCTTTCATAAACAAAGAAGCATAATCTTAAAACATCAAAAGTAGCTTAATTCCCCAAAGTTAGCAGAAATGCAGCCATAGCATAGCTCAAGATCAAACCGTACATGAGCTGAATCGAAAGCAAGCGAAATCCAAGCTAAGTGCTAGAGTTTCCTCCCTGAGAACTTGGGGGGGGGGGGGGGGGACGAAAGGAAAAGAGGCGAAAGAAAACGGGTCAGTCATAAAGATTGGTAAGTCCAAGTGACTTTCAGCATAAAAACAGGTAAAGGTAACATGATATGTATAAACTGAAAGTAAACATATGGACGCTGTCAAGATTGGCAAGATAGACTAAGATAGCATGATAATTCAAGTGTAATCAAGTACAACATCACATATTCAAGGTTCGCTGCACCAACTGTACTAGAATCCCAAACCCATGTCAAATGTTAATCATGAAATGATCCCTTGGCCCAATATCATGAATGACCCATTAATAGGTCCAACGGAACGATCCACTAATCGATCGGCTCCCTACAAGTTCTAGCTCGTCGTGTGTCTATGTCATACGACCCTATCACGAATGTAGTCACCTGTGCTAGGTCCATCCTAGGGTGTATCAAGCCCTAGATTGCCAACCACCGACATGAATCAAGCATGCACAGATAAACCTACTGATGCCCAATGCCAGCTTTTTCAACTCCGGACCACGTGCACGACCATAGCCCGCCTGAACCTACGCTGGCGCACCAACTCAGCCGTCGTTCTGGTCGCTTACAATCAGCCCAGTAATCGTGCCCCACCCTGCCTAGTTCCAGGGTACCATGATACGTGTAGTGGGTTACTACTGAACAGACCGCGTAACTAGGGTTTCCGTCCTATAGGTTAAGTGTTGTCATTTAAATTCGTGACTTAACCCTTATCAGTCTAGCATGTCAGGTTGGTTAAATGTTGTCATTCAAGTTCGTGACTTAACTCGTCTACATGTAATGTCAAATTGGCTAAGTTTTGTCGTTCAAGTTCATGACTTAGCCCTATGAATCAGGTTTCAAGTAGGTTAAGTGTTGTCTTTCATGTTCATGACTTAACCCTATCATGTGGCATTAATTCATTAATGCACCCCAACCTCTCACATCAGACCTGTTGTTGTGGTCACTGGATATGCCGGGCGGTTCCGGGCAGATTTACACCGCAACTCAGTCTGACCTCGGGTTTTCAAGTGCGATATGACCAACTACCCACATTGCATGCTATTGTTTGCAGTAAGTGGATTTGTCGGGCGGTTCCGGGCAGAATTACACTGCAAACTCAACCCGACCTCAAGTTGTCCATTTTCAAGTTCACTCTAGTGTCATGTCCATGTTCAAGTTTTCATGTCAAGTTTCAAGGCATGTTTCATGTCCACATCCAGATTCAAGTTATAACAATGTTCATGTTTCAAGTTTTGCCTATTATCAAGTTCATAATTTCATATTCATAACCAATTCATGTTTTGCCTAATCTACCCAAATCGTATTCCCATCGCACGTAAACGTGAATCGATCTATAAATAAATCCAAGTCCCAAAATAAAGGGAATAACATCAAAACTATGATAGGCAAAAGGGACGATCATAAAGCGATAAAAAGGGATTACAAGACTAGCATGATATAACTTAAGATAATTGGTTACAACATCACTGGCATATAGGATTTCAAATCTAGCAAAATAATGCGATATTCATGATAAAAGTTGACATAGGCGTGCAAAAGAAAGCCAAATACAAGGATAATGGATCCAATGGTTTTGGTGTACATAATAGCGAATAAACTAAGCAAGTCACACCCTAGGTATGAGATCCAACAAAATGCCAATTCGGTGTACAACATGGTTTTCAACTATAGTGTTATGGGCATGAATAATCAACTATAATATTCTTAGGCAATTAACCACAATAGTCATAGTCATGGTCATAGGTAGAAATATCATAGTTATGAATCATAAGCGATTAATCACAATAGTCATGTATAATTATCCAAAATAGTTCTAGGCAACTACCCTAAATAGTCATAGGTAATTAACTGTAATAGTTTCAAAGTCATGGTCATAGACAATAGTCTTATGTTCATAATCATAGGCAATAATTCTCCTAGTCATGAGTCATAGGTGATTAGCCACAATTGTCCTTGTCATAGTCATAGGCAATAGTGTTATGTTCACAGTCATAGGCATAGGCATAGTCTTATGTTCACAGTCATAGGCATAGGCATAGTCCTATGTTCACAGTCATAGTCCTCGGCCATTAACAATAGTTTCAACGTCATAGGCATGTTAAGGTTATAGACATGAAAGAGTTTGATTTAAAACATGAATAGGCCCAAAGCAATATTCCAAAAAGTCAAGATCCAAGATGAACAAGAATAGATATGAATCAATTATCATACATAGTTCAATACCAATTTATAACATGTCTATATCAAGTTTATAATTTTTATCTAAAAGTAACTTAAACTTATGGATCGTGGTCTAAGAAATTGAGATGCAGAAGTCAAGTCTAGAAATTAGTCGTTGAATTGTCGAAGCGTTGAATCTTGCTTTGATTGTAGAAGCAAATCTCCCAACATGAAATTCCTAGCCGTAGTCTTCAAGAAATAATCTTCGCGTTTTAATTTTAATTTAATTTAATTTAATTTAGAGGAAGAAGAGGAAGCCATGTCCATCAAGAATTTGTGTAGCATAAGGTTAGAGAAGAATGGTGTAAAGAGAATGAGGCTAGGAGGCTGTTTAAATAGGATTAGGCAGACGAATCTGGACACGAAACGAGTCTAAATACATCAGAATACATCAGGTTCAGAAAATGGGTTCGGGAGGCAGGTCGACCCCCAGGTCGACAATATGGTCGACCTGGTCTCTGGGGGTCGACACTATGGTCAACCCCAAGGTCGACCTGGTCCTGGGCGGGAAATTTCCTGCCCAGCCTATTCTGGGTTTTGAATTCGAATTTGAATTCAAATTTTCAAGCTGTTTTTTATTCTGAATATTTCTGAAACTTTGGAGGGTCATATCTCCCTCATACGGACTCCGATTTTCGAAAACTCGGACTCGTTTCCAAGCATAATTTCAAGACGAATGCAATGGCGCAACCCGTTTCCCTTTATTCTTATTTAAAAAATTAATTCTGCCTTGATTTATGGTTTTAACATGTTATCAAAATACGGGTCGTTACATTCTCCCCTCCTTAAAGGATTTCCTCCCCGAAATCTTCAAGTTAAGAAGAATGACTCCTATCATCCAATCAACCATCTACTCAAAACATCATCCACAAGCAATCATTGTCCTTAAAAGATTTCTAATGCTGTATGAACATATGCAGAAAGTGTGTGTATATGTTCCTTATCTAATGCAAATGATCAGGCCTGATTGATCTTATTAATGCGAAATATGTTCAGTGCCATGAATCCAACATGTATGCAAATAGTCCTAGTCACATAAACACTATATGTGTGCAAAAACATCCATCCATTTGCAACATTCACATGATAACACATTCAATTTCATCCATAAACAAGTATAAACACTCATGCATATGCAATATGAAAATGTGTCTGAGTCGATCTAGTGCCTAATGTGTGTTATGTAACCACGAGCAACCACTTGCGACCACTTGCAACCATTTGCAAACATCAACCATAACATGTTTCAATCACATGTTTACATCCAAAAGGGTTCTACCTAAGGTTCTCAAGATAGGACTGGGAAGATAAGCAAGATAAAACAAGGCATCTAGGAGAAGAAGTTAAAGATGTACCCTTAGATGGTCCTGCTTGTGGGGCTTGCCCTTGCTTCTTAGGGCAGTTCTTGCTGATATGTCCATTATCGCCACACTGAAAGCATGCTCCCATCTTCATCTTCTTCTTTCTACAATCTTGGACTATATGCCCCTCAATACCACAGAGGTGACATTTTCTTTTCTCACGTGTCTTGTTATCATTACTATTGTTGTTGTTCTTGCCTCCTTTCTCGGAGCCTACCTTCTTGTTTTGAGACTCATTCACCTTGACCTCCTTCTTGCCATTCTTGTCTTCTTCATTTAAGAGCGCCATGTCTACTAGCTTTTTGTACGTAGCCCCCATAGGTACATGGGTCATAGCCAATCTGTGAAGTGGCTCATTCAATCCTTTGACAAAACGGAGAGCCTTCTTATGAGGGCTATTCACTAAGTCCAGTCCAAACCGAGCCAGCTGATTGAATTGATTGACGTACTCCTTGACTGTCATACTCCCTTGCTTAAGAGATAAGAACTTTTCTAGCTGTAGACTTCGTTCAGCTTGCGAGAGGAATTTCATCTCGAACCTTATTCTGAAATCCATCCATGTTTCAACCGTCCTCTCAGCGTTAGTGACTTGCCACCAATAGGAAGCTTCGTCTTTGAGCAACCGTACCGCCACTGTACCTTCTGCCTATCGTCCACCTCGAAGATAACGAACAGATCCTCAGTTTCTTTGAGCCAGTTCCTCGCTTCTACGAATGATTCATTTCCGTTGAAATCCTTTCCACCCATGGCCCTAAAATCTTTACAGATCTTCGAGAAAGCAATTGCACGAGAAGGGGGTGGAGGAGGAGGAATCGCTGCAGCTGGAGGAGGAATATCTGCTGGGCCTGCATTGTTGGCCCTAGCCTCTCAGTATCTCCTGAACCAGCCAGGTATTGGCACGCCCTCTAGAAAGTTAAGATTCCCAGACATGCTGAAATGAAAAAGGAGAGATTCAAACGAGGAAACAAGGGATAGTGCTAATGGCTTTTGGGGAATAGCCTTTAAATAAAACAAGACTTTTCTTGAAAAAAAATGCTTCTTTGTAAACAGTTTTGAAAATAGTTTTAGAAGGTTTTCTAAAAACTTTTTCCCAGTCTGGTAACCTTCTGCTCTGATACCAAATGTAACACCCCACCTCCGCTAGGGTCACTCACAAAGGGAATGCACTAGTTTTGGAGGAGCGTTATCGAGGTAAACAAACACAGAAATATTACAATACGGAACATAAATAAAAAAACAGAAGAATTAAAAGATAAATTTCATTACTTTCAAAATAGTCAAAGCCTTCTTACAGCCAAAGTACCAAATAGACAAAGTCATTATTTTCCATTACAACAAATTCTATCTTGCATAAACAAAGAAGCATAATCTTAAAACAACAAAAGTAGCTTAATTCCCCAAAGGTAGCAGAAATGAAGCCATAGCATAGCTCAAAATCAAACCGTACATGAGCTGAATCAAAAGCAAGCGAAATCCAAGCTAAGTGCTAGAGTTTCCTCCCTGAGAACCTGGGGGGAAAAAAAGTAAAAGAGGCAAAAGAAAACGGGTTAGTCATAAAGACTGGTAAGTCCAAGTGACT
>JASFAX010000733.1:0-56957 GCA_030737875.1 Allium sativum
AGATACATATATTGGTACTTGAAAATTTTAAAACAACTTTTATTGCAGCGGAGAAATAGTTTGGTTACAACAACATCAAAAACCAAGTACATTTAACATCCATCTTGACAAATCGTTTTCTGAGTACATAAAGTAAAAAGCATAACCCCAACATAAGTAGCCATAAAAGAGATAAGTTGAAATTTACTTTCAGCAAACCAAGCACTTCCAAAAGAGAGAGAAAGAGATCCAAATCAAGCTCCACTAGAACTAGTCCCACCCTGAGAACCTGGAGGGGGAAAAAGGAAGAAAAGAGGCAAAAACAAAGGGGGTCAGACATAAAGTCTGGCGAGTCCAATAACTTTAACAATATAATTATTAAAGTAATTAGGATAAGGCATAAACTAGAAAAACAAGGAATGACTGTGAAACAAATGGGCAAGACAAAACTAATAAGAGGAATAAGATAACGTTAATTGCATTCCTAATCACTATAGGATAATTACTCTACTACACCAATACTAGTCACCCTAAAAGATGATCCCGACTACTGAACATAATAATCATAATGGTAGTTTCGTGTACCCCTAGTTGTCTTCATAGGTGCCGCCTGCCCCTATCTCCACTAGTTGTACCCACTACCCCCGTGCGATCGGCTCCCTAACTCGTAGATTCCCGTGCTGATCCCACAGTGGGATGTATCACTCCCCAAAGTGGGAACCCAATACTACTCAAAGATGCACGGCTTATATCTACACGATGCAACAACGTCTTACTACCAGCCCGGGCCCACGTACGCATACGACCCCATTGGACTTGCGCTGCCACCGCTAACCCGTTTTGACCTCTTACAATCAAACCCTGTAAGCATGTCCCGCCCTCGATCTAACTCGACCTCATAAAGATACTTAATGTGTTGCTGTTTTGAAAAGGGTACCCATACTTAACACAAGCTTTCCACCTACGCTTGGTGCTCACTAGGATTTCCCACTTAACCCCTTGTTATTCATGTCTGCTTACATGTTTCAACTTGGTTAAGTGTTTCTAATTGTATTTCACATTCCACCCATGTTGCCCACTTAACCCCATGTCTACATGTAAATTTTGGTTAAGTGTTACTTAATTCATTATAACCGTAACCTTGTAAGACCTCCCACATTAGACTGCCGTTTGCGGTTGCTGGATTTGCCGGGCGGGTCCAGGCAGTCTTATACCGCAAACGAGCCTTACCTTATGTCTTTACAATTGTTAGGCATTTAATTTATGCCTTTGACCCCTCACGTTAGACTACCGTTTGTGGGTGCTGGATTTGTCGGGCAGGTCTGGGCAGTCTTATACCACAAACGAGTCTAACCTCGTGTCTTAGGCGTTTATTATTACACATAAATATTTAACCCCAATTTGAATTAATATCGCTATTCAAATTGTCAATAATTTCCAAATTAATGTATGTCCATAATTGTAACATAAATTATGTCCATAATTTTCAGGTATATAAATTATACCAATTTATGTCTCAAATTAATTATATGCCTTTAAAGCCATTTTATGCCAATTCTTAATATGTATATTTAATATTTTCCCAATTTCCCCACGCCGTTTGTACGTTTAGTATGAAATATGTTAGACTCGCAAATAGTCTAACTCGTAAAAAGAAAAGAAACATCACAACTTGCATAAAACATAAAATAGATCTAACTTGCAAATAAGAATTATAACATAAATTTGCATAGCTAATAACTTGCATAGGCAATGGACATATAGAACAAAAATTTACATAAACTATGTACTGCCATGGATCTAAATATAGACCTAAACATGAAATTGTGACTTGCATATATGACTATGGTTTTCTCCTAAACTTGCATATGGGTTCCATACAAACTTGCATATGAAATTAAACATGTAAACTAATATCACAGGTTTTACATATAAACTCGCATACATATATATACTTGATTCACATATAAACTTGTGTATAATTCGCATATACACTTGCATATGATTCACATACAAACTAGCATATGATGTACATCCAAACTCGCATATGAACTGATGTCATAAAATGAATCCACTTAAACATATGTGATTGGTCATATGAAATAGATCCACTAACATAAGTTAACAAAGCTGTCATATGTTCGTAAATAGACGATAACAAAATTAAGTAACATCACATGATTCAACAGGCATGTTCTCATAATCCAAATTATGACTCGTCATAATTAGTTTATTAATTATTTTGTGAAAGAAATTGTACTCACAAAGACGGATTAGAGAAGAGAATCATTTGTTCGTCATTTGTATTAGAATCCTGACTTGCAATTCCTAAGCTTTAAGAAGAAGATAAACTATTCCAACAGCATAAGGACGTCTTTAACTTATTTTAATTAGGATTGAGGCAACATAGCATTACAATGGTTTGATGTGGACAGAAAGTGGGGTTTGGGGGTGTTTAAATGGGTTAGGTGCCAAAGAATCTGTCCAAAACACAAGTCCAGGTGCAAAATCCCGAATCTGCCTTAGATCTGACCAAATCAGGGGAGGTCGACCCCTAGGTCGACCCCCAGGTCGACCTGTATAGGGAAGGTCGACCCCTTGGTCGACCTGGCTTGGGGCGGGAAAAATCACGCCCAGCCCGCTTATGTGTTTTCATTTGAATTTTTATTTTAAACTCGAGCTATTTTAGTTTATTTAAGTCCCTAAAACTTCTGAAGGCCATAACTTCCTCTTACGAAGTCTGATTTACAAAAACTTGTAACCTATTCCAAGTAGAATTCGGAGACGAACCCAATGTCATAACCCATTTCCCTTAATTCTTCTCCTAAAAATTAGGTGTTCTTAAATTTGTTAATTCTAATATTTAAAATTACGGGTTTTTACATTCTCCCCTCCTTAAAGGATTTCGCCGCCGAAATCTCCAAGTTAAGGAAAATGTATATCCGACCATCCAATCATCCATCTAATCAATCATCAAACACATGCATCCATTGTCCTTAAAAGACTTCTAATGTCGTATGAGCATATGCAAAAAGTGTGTGTATATGTTCCTTATCTAATGCAAAATCAGGCGATCTACTGATTCAGTTGACCTCCTTAATGCGAACCATGATAGTTCCATGCGTCCATTATGTATGTAAAGGATTCCTAATGATACATATTATTTCTACATGCGTGCACCACCATTCATCTAAATGTCGCATCCATATGATAACACAACCATTATACATCCATTATATTAAATATGCACACATATTTATATGCAATATGAAAGTGATTGAGCCGATCTAGTGCCTAATGTGTGTGTACATGCATCCACAAGCAACCACTAGTAACCACTTGCATCCATTTGCATCCACTAAACATAATATGTCTCAAACACATGTTTACATCCATAGGGTTTTTCCTAAATAAAGATTGAAGATATCATCGCAAAGACATATTAAAAGATAGGACAAGTATCAACAAAGAAGTAGAGAAGGGAGAAATTAAAAACATACCCTCAAAAAGGAAAGGATACAGCGTACGCATCTTGTCTTCCATCTCCCAAGTCGTGTTTCCTTGATCATCTCCCCATTGCACTTTGACCAACTTGACCTCTTTGTTACGTAGCTTTTTGACCTTCGATCCGAGAATGCATGTAGGAGCTCATCTAACCATGGCATTTCGCTGTACTTCCACTTCTTTGAGCGTGCTTAGCTCCAGCACTTCCGCTGTATCATGAAAACACTTACGCAAATGCGAAACATGAAACACGTCATAAACACCATTGAGCTTCTCTAGCAATTTTACGTTATACGCCATGTGCCCAATCCTCTCTGTAATTGGAAAAGGGCCTATGAACCTCGGTGCCAACTTCCCTACTGATCCAAAACGGACTACGTTTCTCAATGGTGACACCTTAATAAAAACCATGTCCCCAATATTGAACTCAAGATCGGTTCGTCTCTTATTAGTGTATGACTTCTGTCTGTCCTGCGCCATCTCCATTCACTGTCGAATCAAATCTATCTTTTCCGAAGTCTCCCTAATCATGTCAGATCCAAGCAAAACCTTATCCATAGATTCCCAGCAACAAGTATGTGATTGGCATGGTTGTCCATAAAGAGCTTCAAAAGGTGCCATGCCAATGCTAGCCTGAAAGCTATTATTATAGGCGAACTCCACTAATGGAAGATGTTCTTCCCATGTTCCACCAAAGTCTAAGCTGCATAGCCTCAAATGATCTTCTAGAATCCAATTTACTCTCTCGATCTAGCCGTCCGTCTGAGGGTGATAAGCCGTACTTAAGCACAATTGTGTTCCAACCGCCACTTGTAAGCTCTTCCAAAACTCGCTAGTGAAAATGAATCTCTATAGCTCACAATTCTAGAGGGTATGCCGTGTAGGCGAACTATCTCTTGAAGGTAAACAGATGCTAACCATGCGGCGGTCCTCCTACTTTTAATGAGAATAAAATGGGCAGTTTTGGTAAGTCTATCTACAATTACCCAAATCCTCGTATTATCCTTCCTTGATCTTGGAAACCCGTCTACAAAATCCATGGAAACACTTTCCCATTTCCATAGTGGAACCTCTAAAGTGTGAAGCAAACCACCGGGCTTCTTTTGCTCCGCCATGACTTGCTGGCACACCAAGCATCTTGAAACAAACTCAGCTACGTCCTTGTTCATTTTGGCCCAGAAGAAAACTCGCTTCATATCCCTATATATCTTGTCACCACCGGGATGTATGATCATCTTAGAGCGATGTGAGTCTTTAAGAATTGTCTTCCTCAAGCTCTCGTCTTGTGGCACGCAAAGTCTCCCATCTCTATGCAACCAGCCTCTCTCATCGATAACATATCTATTAAGATGACTCGAAGACTCCCCTCCTATAAGCTTGCCTACTATCTCAACCATCTGTGGGCCATCTCGGTGTGCCTCTCCAACCCGACCCAAAAGTGTAGGTTGTACCTATAGCGATGCCAACACTCCGGGTACATAATTGATAGAGGGTCTGAAGTAAAAGGTAGATATATACTCCAAACTCTGCCATTCTACGAACAAAGGACTCCAAGTCAAATTCTTTCTACTTAAGGCGTCAACTACAACGTTACCCTTGCCAGGGGTATATGCGATCTCAAAATCATAGGATGCCAAGAACTCCATCAACCACTGCTGCCTCAAGTTTAGTTCTTTTTGAGAGAACAAGTACTTTAGCGACTTATGGTCTGTATACAACTCAAACTTTTCGCCAAGCAAATAATGACGCCATGACTTAAGCGTATATACTATGGCAGGCAACTCTAAGTCGTGGGTAGGGTAATTCTTCTCGTGGACTTTTAACTGCCTTCCACCATAGCATATCACCCTTCCCTCTTGCATTAAAACTGCCCTGTCCTGCAAGCATCGGTATATATTGTGAATGGCTTACTCCCATCTGGTAAAACTAAAAATGGAGCTATCGTCAAAGCCCTCTTCAAACATTGGAAAGCATCGTCACAGTCAACATCCCATGAAAAAGTCAAGTTCTTCTTCATCAACCGAGTAAGTGGGGCTGATATCTTCGCGAAGTCCTTAATGAACTTCCTATAATAACCAACCATCCCTAAAAAGCTTCTTACTTCTGTTGTGTTCTTAGGAATCTTCCAATCTTAGATTTCCACCACCTTTGCGGGATCCACAGCTATCCCCTCCTTAGAGACCACGTGTCGTAAGAACCTCACTTCTTATCTCCAAAAATGGCATTTGAAGAACTTAGCTTTGAGTTGATGTGCTAGTAGGGTCTCTAAGACTTCCTTAAGGTGTACGACATGCTCTTCTTCGCTTCTAGAGAAAATCAAGATATCGTCCATAAAGACTACCACTAACTTGTTTAGAAACTCCCTAAACACCCTACTCATTAAGTCAACGAAGTATGCGGGTGCATTCGTCAAAACAAAAGGCATGATGAGCCACTCGAAGAAACCTTTAGGAGTTCTAAATGCAGTTTTATCTATGTTGTCTTCAGCCACCCTTAGCTGATGAAATCCTATAGCCAAATCCAGCTGCGAGAAAACCGAAACTCCAACCGACTGATCGAATAAATCATCTATCCTCGGCAAATGGGTGTCTGTTCTTCTTTGTGAGCTTATTCAGATCACTATAGTCCACACACAATCTAAGTGAACCATCAGCCTTCGTAGCAAAAACAACTGGAGCACCCCATTCCAAAATACTTCTTCTTATGAACCCCTTCTCAAGCAACTCTTTCACTTGCTTACTGAGTTCTCTTCTCTCTCTCGGAACCATGTGGCATACTAGTAATGCAACTGGATTTGTATTATCTACAAGGTATATACGAAAGTCCATCTTGCGCCCCGGGGGTAAACCCCGAACTTCATCAAAGACGTCATCATATTCACTGACTACATGAACAGATTCCAAATCATCGTTGGATGCATTAAGCGATTCTAGGTAGCTAAGCATCACCAGACCTCTACGGTCACAAGAAATATCAAGGGTCTTGCCACAACGAGTCAACAATCTAACTATCCTTCTTTCACAGCCTAGGATGGCACCGTATCTGGCTAGCCAATCCATGCCTAGAATCAAGCCGTAGCCCATGAAGCCAAGAACGAAGGCGTTGCATTCAAACCCAACGCCCAAGATAGACACTCTTAAATCCTGACAAATCATTGAAAGATGAGCCAAACCACCAATAGGATTTGAGACTACTATGGGATCCGTAACTAGACTAGTGTTTAGGTGCAGTGTTTCAACTAACGAAGTAGATACAAACGAGTGTGAAGTGCCAGAATCAGACAAAGTATGAACAGGATGACCAAACAGAGAAACTAAACTTTCAATAGAGATGTTTCTACCTATCTCCTGTCCTGGTGCCATGAGAGCGTGAACCTGCCCTTTTGCCTTCCCTGGTGCTATGAGAGCCTGAACCTACCCTCCAAAAGTAGACCCTGACCTCTGCCGTTGCCCTTGTCTTCTCAGGCAGTCTTTAATCAGATGTCCTACCTCACCATGGTTGAAACAGTTAGTCTTCTTCTTCTTCCTACAGTCCTTGCTCAGATGGCCTGGTGTTCCACAGTTAAAGCACCTTTTCTTTCCTTTACTATTGTTATCCTTACCACCTTTCTTGGGTTGCTGCGGTGATTTCTTTAGATCCCCTTTCTTCTTCGGTGCCTTATTAGCATTCACACCTTTCTCCTGTTCATGCATAAGCGCCATGCCAATCAGTTTCTCGAAGGTAGCCCTCATAGGAATGTGGGTCATAGCCAACCCGTGTAGCGGCTCGTTCAAACCTTTAAAGAATTTCAGGGCCTTCTCATCAGGTGTGTTCACCAAGTCTAAGCCAAATCTTGCCAACTAATTGAACATGTTGACATACTCCTTTACTGATAAATTCCCTTGCTTCAATGCCAAGAACCTCTCCATGAATAAATACTCTTCTGCTCGAGAGAGAAATTTCATCTCGAACCTATGCCTGAAATCCATCCATTTCTCCACTGGACGCTCTCCATTCATGACCTCCCACCAAAACGAGCCTTCGTCCTTCATTAACCAAGTAGCTAATTGGTCCTTCCTTCCATCTTCTATCTCGAAGATACCAAATAAATCTTCCACCTCCTTAAGCCAATTTTGAGCTTCAACAAACGTCTCTGACCCGTGAAAAGGTTTCCCGCCCATTGCCCGAAGGTCCTTTCATATCTTTGAAAAAGTATCAACGCGAGGAGGGGGAGGAGGAGCGGCTGCAGCTGGGGGAGGAGGAACGTTTGCTGGGCCTACGGCGGTGGCCTTAGCCTCCAGATAACTTCTGAACCGGGCTGGTATCGTTATGCCCTCGGGTATCTCAGGTTCCCCAGACATGCTGAGAAAGAAAAAGGAAGAGATTCAAAATGGAGAATCGAAGGAAAGATATATGGCTCTTGGGGTTATATTTTTAAAATAAACTTTTCTTTTGAAAATAATCTCCTTAAAACATATTTTTGAAAGTATTTATTTGTAAAATGCTTTTGAAAAAAACAGTTTTTCAAAATCTCTTATCTGTTCTGCTAACCTTCAGCTTTGATAACACGTGTAACACCCCACGTCCATTAATGTCACTCACAAAGGGAGTGCATTAACTTTCATGGAGTATTATTGGTGTGTAGAACGGAATATAACAAGACAAATACTTATATTGGTACTTGAAAAATTTAAAACAACTTTTATTGCAGTGAAGAAATAGTTTGGTTACAACAACATCAAAAACCAATAATAAAACCAAGTACACTTAATATCCATCTAGACAAATTGTTTTCTGAGTACATAAAGTAAAAAGCATAACCCCAACATAAGTAGCCATAAAAGAGATAAGCTGAACTTAACTTTAAGCAATCCAAGCACTTCCAAAAGAGAGAGAAAGAGATCCAAATCAAGCTCTACTAGCACTAGTCCCACCCTGAGAACCGGGGGGGGGGGGGAGGATGAGGAAGAAAAGAGGCGAAAACAAAGGGGGTCAGACATAAAGTCTGGCGATTCCAGTAACTTTAACAATATAATTATTAAAGCAATTAGGATAAGGCATAAACTAGTAAAACAAGGAATGATTGTGAAACAAATGGGCATGACAAAACCAATAAGAGGAATAAGATAACATTAATTGTGTTCCTAATCACTATAGGATAATTACTCTACTGCACCAATACTAGTCACCCTAAAAGTTGATCCTGCCTACTGAACATAATAATCATAATGGTAGTTTCGTGTACCCCTAGCTGTCTTCATTGGTGCCGCATGCCCTTATCTCCACTAGTTGTACCCACTACCCCCATGCGATCGACTCCCTAACTCGTAGATACCCATGTTGGTCTCACAGTGGGGTGTATCACTCCCTAAAGTGGCAACCTGATACTACTCAAAGATGCACGGCTTATATCTACACAATGCAACAACGTCTTACCTATCAGCCTGGGCCCACGCACGCACATGACCCTGTTGGACTTGCGTTGTCACCGCTAACCCGTTTTGACCTCTTACGATTAAACCTAGTAAGCATGTCCCGCCCTCAATCTATCTCGAGCTCATAAAGATATTTAATGAGTTACTGGTTTGAAAAGGGTCCCCATACTTGACACAAGCTTTCCACCTACGCTTGGTCCCCAATAGGATTTCCCACTTAACCCCTTGTTATTCATGTCTTCTTACATGTTTCAACATTGTTAAGTGTTTCCAATCGTATTTCACAAGCCACCCATGTCACCTACTTAACCCCATGTCCCAATACATGTTAATCGTTGGTTAAGTGTTAATTAATTCATTATAACCGTAACCTTGTAAGACCTCCCACATTAGACTACCGTTTGCGTTTGCTGGATTTGCCGAGCGGTTCCGGGCAGTCTTATACCACAGACGAGCCTAACCTCGTGTCTTTACAATTGTTACACATTTAATTTATGCCATTGACCCCTGACATTAGACTACCTTTTGTGGTTGCTGGATTTGCCAGGCGGGTCCAGGCAGTCTTATACCACAAACGAGTCTAACCTCGTGTCTTAGGCGTTTATTACTACAGATAATTATTTAACCCCAATTTGAATTAATATCCCTATTCAAATTGTCAATAATTTCCAAATTAATCTATGTCCATAATTGTCACATAAATTATGTCCATAATTTTTAGGTACATAAATTATACCAATTAATGTCTCAAATTAATTATATGCCTTTAATGCCATTTTATTCCAATTCTCAATATGCATATTTAATATTTTCCCAATGTCCCCACGCCGTTCATACGTTTAATATGAAATATGTTAGACTCGTAAATAGTCTAACTCATAAAAAGAAAAGAAACATCACAACTTACATAACACATAAAATAGATCTAACTTGTAAATAAGAATTATAACATAAATTTGCATAGCCAATAACTTGCATAGGCAATGGACATATAGAACATAAATTTGCATAAGCTATGTACTGCCATGGGTCTAAATATAGATCTATACATAAAATTGTGAACTTGCATATATGACTATGGTTTTCGCCTAAACTTGCATATGGGTTCCATACAAACTTGCATATGAATTTAAACATGTAAACTAGTATCACATGTTTTACATATAAACTCGCATACATATATATACTTGATTCACATATAAACTTGTTTATAATTCGCATACAGACTTGCATACGATTCACATACAAACTAACATATGATTTATATCCAAACTCGCATATAAACTGATGTCATAAAATGAATCAGGTTAAACATATGTGATTGGTCCTACGAAATAGATCCACTAACATAAGTTAACAAAACTATCATATGTTCACAAACAGACGATAACATAATTAAGTAATGTCACATGATTCAACAGGCATGTTCTCATAATCCAAATTATAGTTTATTAATTATTTTGTGAAAGAAATTATACTCACAAAGATGGATTAGAGAAGAGAATAATTCGTTCGTCGTTTATATTAGAATCCAGACTTGCAATTCCTAAGCTTTAAGAAGAAGATGAACTATTCCAATAGCATAAGGACATCTTTAACTTATTTTAATTTGGTATACAATGGTTTGGTGTGGAGAGAATGTGGGGTTTGGGGGTGTTTAAATAGGAGAGGAGCCAAAGAATCTGTCTAGAAAACAAGTCCAGGTGCAAAATGCCGAATCTGCCTTGGATCTGACCAAATCAGCGGAGGGCGACCCCTGGTGGACCCCCAGGTCGACCTGTGTAGGGGAGGTCGACCCCGTGGTCGACCTGGATTGGGGCGGGAAAAATCCCGCCAGCCCGCTTCTGTGTTTTCATTTGAATGTTTGAATTTGAATTCGAGCTGTTTTTATTTATTTAAATCCCTGAAACTTCTGAAGGCCATAACTTCCTCGTACGTAGTCCGATTTACAAAAACTTGGACTCTATTCCAAGTAGAATTCCGAGATGAATGCGGTGGCACAAACCATTTCCCTTAATTCTTCTCCTAAAAATTAAGTGTTCTTAAATTTGTTAATTTTAATATTTAAAATTACGGGGTGTTACAAGGTAAGAACATAAGATATAGATATTCCCATCGACATGAATTTCCTGAACTATATGTCTAGGGTTTACTGAATCATAATCATATAAAATACAAGATTCACATAGTAGAAATCACAAAACATGGGAACTCAGTAAAGAGTTCAAAGCATAGAAATGCAAACACCAAATATAAATCCGTAGATAGCTTAAAGGCTATAAATAAATATAATAATAAACAATACAACAGTGGAAACATTAAGATAAACAGATTCTAGAAATTAGAAATAACAAAATATAGGTAATGGTATAAAACTAGATCTAAGTTATAGAAGGAAAGATGAAGCAATGCCACGTGCATATCTCAGTTTGTCAAAGCCCGCATATACTAATTAATGAATATGGTACCTTTTGCAAATGATTCGAAGGTCATAAATGACACGGATGACTCGAAGGTCATATATGGCTCGAGAGCCCACTCTAGATGACCCGATGGTCATAGATGGCCCTAAAGCCTAACATAGATGACCCGAAGGTTTAATTTTGACAATAATGTAGAATGAGTCATGAACTCCCAAATAGTCGTAACGTTGTGTCGCACACTACACTTATTCACTTAATGGTTTACTACCTATTATCTTATTTCTCATTAAAAGTAACTTCGATTCGATAAGTCTGGAATTAGCCGAAATAATATACCTTTCTGTCCTATACAATGGGATTTATTGTATCGTTTAATTTGCTTCCTCGTTTTATTGAAGAGTGCAACTATGTGTATTTTTATAGAAAATACAAAAAAATGTGTTTAGAAAATCATTTTCGAAAACACTTTTGGAATTATTTGTAATGAAATCACTAATTAAATAAAGAATATATATATCTTACTTTTCATTTTTGTCTTCTTTCATGTCTTCTCATGGTGTCCTCTTGTCTCGTCTAGCCATCCCTCCATCCTCTCTTCTTTTTGACACCATCACTTCTTCCTCTCTCATCTTTGACACCGTCGCTCCTCCTCTCCCCCTGTCCAATCCATTGCCTGACCCAACCCCTATCCCTTCTCCTCGTTTGCCTCCTCCCCCGTCCTTTCCTCCCTTTCATCCCCCTAGACCCACTCTTCCATCTCCTATCTCACATCTTTTCCAGTGAAATTATCCACTCTTATTTATTAGAAAACTAGAAATGCAGGTGCGTATACACCTATCCAATTCGATGTGAAATATAATGGTCGATCTTTCCCAACTCCTACGGTTATTATGGATGAGGGTGCATAGTCTTGGACTGACTGCTTAATTGGATCATTTCTGGCTTGTAATGTCAACTATTTGGCGTATAAGCAATACATGGATAAGGTTTGGAAGTTAAATGGTGAATATGAAATGTATTATGACAAACATAACTATTTCTTTAAAGTGAAAATTAGGAATGCATCCCTATTATACTTTCATATTGTAAAGCCGATCCCTGTAAAAGTTTTATTGTAAATTCAGTCCCTATTTTATGGAAACAAAGAAAATTATTGCTTAAATGTTAGCAACTTTTATAAAAAATTGCTGATATGTCAACAACTTTTGCTGGTAAAGTTTCATTGTAAATTTGGTCCCTGCTTTCCGAAAACAAAGAAAAAATATTGCTGAAATGTCAGCAACTTTTACAAATATTTGCTAATAGGTCAGCAACTTTTATACAGTGTATAGAAAAGTGAATTTTTTTTGCTGAAATGTCAGCAACTTTTACAAATAATTGCTAATAGGTCAGCAACTTTTATACAGTGTACAGAAAAGTGAATTTTTTTTGCTGAAATGTTAGCAAGTTTTATAAATAATTGCTGATATGTCAACAACTTTTATACCGTGTACAGAAAAGTTGCTGATACGTCATCAACTTTTATGAAATGTTACCGATATGCCTATAAAAATAGGGGATAAAAAATAGGGACCTAATTTACACAAAAATTTAGTAAAGGACTTTTTCGTGTATTTTAAACTGTAATAAGGACCTATTCCAAAAGAACCCTTCTTTAAATTTGTCAATCTTGAAGATAAGCTCACTGTTCTTAAAAGGGATCCTATGTTCATTAGAGGTCAGAAGTTCATCATCTCTAACTGGACTCCTTCCCTTTCATCGGCGTAAGCAGCTGTAAGGACTATTCCAATCTCTTTTTATTTTTACCGTATTCCTATTATGTTGAGGTCATTAATAGGTATTAAATAGATCACATGTTGTTAACAAAATTTTTCATCAACACCGAAGATGGGTTAACTAGGGCAGATCTAAAGGAAAATAGGCAGTTTGTCTATGTTTGGGTTAAATCGGATCACCACCCTAGACATCGAGGTCTGGAGGAGTGGGATTGCTAAGGACTACCAAAACAGATCTAAGCTCAAGGAAGGAGATATATCTTCCTGTTCGAGGTCATATTGAGACGGGAATCCGTGCTTAGCTAGAAAATGAATAGTAAACTACAACAGTGATGATTGAAAATAATAATATAAACTTATATAGCAATTTTCTATAAGAAGATCCCTTTTTATTAAACTTTCATTTGGAGTACATGAATGTAATAAGAGAAATTCTATTGTTAATCTAAGCGCCAGCTCATTCCACTGTTTATTTGGTTCTGGATGATCGTATAGCAGATGCTTCGGAAGCTGGTTTTGGATGATCTTTGCGGTCTCTTGGTTTAGTACCTTCGATGCCCTCGCCTTCAAGTGTATCATAATTTAGGCAGGTCATTAGCGAAGATTCCTTTGGGCTTCTTTTGACGGTTTATTGCTTTGACTTTCTTGATTTCAGATTAGGATGACTCTTTCCCACAGAATCTTTTGTCAGACTGATACTGTCGGAGCGATCTTGTCGAATTAGCCCTGGCGGATAGATCCCGCTGTTTATATCCTGTAGCTTTTACGATCCATTCCCCCAAGAGGATTTCAGTTGACACAGTTTTTCGGGTTATTTCTTCCTTCTCATAGCACTTCCTAGTTCTTGGCCGTACTTTCTGAAGAGTTTTTGCATAGCTTTCGGTCATCTGATACCCATTTATCGCCAGCTCATTCCACTGTTTATTTTGGTAGTAACATTTGCCCCCCCAGTGAAGGGGTATTTTTGGCTTTCTAAGTCAAACTCTTGATTTTTTTCGAAGTGTCATGTCAGATTCTTTTGATCTTCCTTAGCAGGCGAATGCTGATTGGTATTTGTTTGTGCGGTGGGGCTTCGGGTAAATTTCCTTGCATAATTACCACTGCTTCTTCTTCACTTTTTACCTGCAACATTAATTTCATGCACCAGATTACTTGTTCACTAAGGAAATTAATCTTATTATGGGGACCTCATTGCATAAACCTATGGTAAGTATCTTTGTTTTAATCTTTAATCTAGTAATTGAATTGTTTTACCCAAATTTGATAGAGTTTTGCATATCCGATACAAATTGTCTGAATTTTAATAACATGAGAGGCAACTCATGGTGATCCGTTCATAGCCTTTTTCCCCAAATATTAATTCTAGGGTTTGGGACATGAAATTGCATAAAAGAATCTATTCCTTCAATTAATGACTGGAATGGTGTGTGGAATTGTCCCAACATTCATTACTCTGACTATCCATTGCTAATAGTTTTATATGTTATCATTTTTGAATGTTCTAATAATTGGGTTATGTACTTTACATGTTTACGAAATTCCTGGCAGCACTATGTATGATAAAAGGAGTTTCGGTCTCTCATCCATTGATGCTTGTGATCTTTCTCGGAGGAGGAAGTCTCTCATCTTGAAGAAGTCGTTGATTACTTCTCAAGATTAAGTAAACTCCATTCTTGCTAGCTTTAGGATGGACAATGTGGAGGTTATTCCCGCTACCTATCATGATGACATCATCCATCCTCCTGAATGATATCTCACCTACTCAGATGCACATATCTGGCATAGAGGCTTCTTTCCAATTACTTCTTTTGTGTTTCAACTTCTACAGGATTTGGAGATTGCGCCCTTTCAACTTTTACCAAGCACTTACACACTGCTCTGATGTTTGAAAGTACTTGTTTTTGAATCGAGTCAGGCTTCTCTTACTTCGAACCTCATTCGACACCTGATGCATTTTAAGAGGTGTTGACTTTCCTATATTCCATGCTACCCCCTTGCGGAAGATTGTCAACGATGGTGCGGCAATGCTTTACCTTGGGAAGATTATTTTTTCTTCATTAAATGTCCTTCTGGTATTTATGGCCAATTTTCTGATCGTTGTGAGTCTTCTCAACCCTTCGCGTGTCGTTACTTTTCCATTTGTGAAATATCTTTAATTTCTTTCTTTCAGATTTTGCTTCTAAGGGAGTGTCCTTAACCGAAAGCGAATCCCGCGTATCTAAGCATATTTTGAAACTACTCGAAAAGTCGCCAGGTCGGTCCAATTTGTTAACCAAGGATAAGTTGTGTCTTGGTAACCTTCTCCCTAATGAACAGACGGTCTAAGGGCGTCCACCTATCCTTCTTCCTGGCTCTAAACGTTTATTGGTATATTTGGAAGTGCTCGCTCCCTCGGCTCCTTTATTTCTAGGTAAGTTTTGTTGACTCGATATTTTCTTTATTGAGGTCTTTTTGACAATAATGTTCCACATTTTGAAATCTTTCTTTGGTCTTTCGTTTGACTAGGAGTTTTTGTTCCGTAAGCCCCTATTCTTACTGATGCCTTGAATCAAACTACCGCTGCTGCTATTAAGAGGCTGGCGGAATTACCTATCGATCCGCAAGCTAAGAGATTAAAGATCAATATTCTTGCATTTGTGATTTCTGGGAGTGCTTCTGGTAGAGGATCAGGGAGTGGTGTTTTCCCATCATCTATTCCCAAGTACATCCAGAGCAGGTGTAAGTGCCATGACGCGTACTCCCGCATCTCACCCTACTGAACCTTCGAGGCTCGTTGATTCTACAACAGATTTTACTGATCTTGTGAAATTTTTTCTTTCTAGACCTGAAATTTCTGATGTCTGATTGCCTTCCACTACTTCCATTTGTACCAGCTTTTGGTAATTTGACAGCTTGAGGTACAACATTCTCTTTTTGACTTAGGGTTTTCCGTTTGTTGCAACTGTATGCTGAATGCTTCTAATTTCCCAGACTATTAAGGAATGGCACTTGTCCAAGCCCATTCTTTCTTCCTATGTTATTGAAATGACTTGGCTTCGAGAAGAAAACGCAGTTTTGACGAGTGTGAGAGGTTGAGGGCTTCCTTGGAAAATGCTGAGTTAATTTTAGAGAAAGAGAGGCATGCTAAGGACATAACACCTGACAAGGTGTCGGCCTTCTAGCACCAGATAGCGGAGGACGTGGTTACTCATGCTGATGAGCTTGGGAAGAAGGATGAAAAGCTTTCTCGTGCTATCCAGATAATCTATGCAGTCTAGGAAAGAATTTCTAATTTCTTGCATGTCTTGCATATTTATTTCAATGCCTATCATATTGTGGATTTAAAGGGGTTTAAGTATGTGTCATCATCTTGGTGGTAATGTTAAGGTCACATGGTTAATGCATAATATATAACAGTTATTTTTCTATATGTTAGGACATTGTTTCAGTAATAATGAGACCTTATGACACCGACACCTTAAAAATGTTTAAGAACAGTGCATCCATGAAGAAATAAAATATAGACCCAGCATGTCTACTACTTTAAATTGGCAATCATTGGGTTACCAATCGTATCGTTAACTCGGTCAGCCTCAAATGTAGGAGGAACATTTAACATTTTCACCTTAAATGGTGTATAATCCATTCCTTTTTCTTCTTCTTTGTGGTTCTAAGTTTGTACATACAAGCTTGCGAAGTAAAATAGGATTAATATTCTGAATATAGAAATGGCTAGAACAGATTTTCCTTTAGATATTGCAATAATTCGTTAAATCTTCCATTTTAAGAGATGTAGTTTTGATAAAGAAGCTTGCTAATCTTGAATGCTGATAAGCCACGAGCATGTTTCTCATATTTCTTGTATGCTAATCTCCACCGCTCATTTGTAATATTATAATTTTTTAAAATAAATAAATGGGTAAGAATAAATTGTTATGGAATAAAGGTTTCAATCCAAGTAGTTTGTACGTGTCTTATTCCGAGGTATTGAACATTTTCCACTTGAGAACGTTGGATTCTGAATTAGTATTTTTGTTTGCAATGCAAGTAGGTAAAAATATCCAGTCTCTAATCAATGTTGATTTAAAGCGTATTCTAAATGATTTAAACATGATTTTATCTAGTTTTAGACCTTTTCATGATAAATGTGGTTTAGGTTATAACAAAGCGCATCGTAGAAATAGTACCAGATATGCCTTTATTTATAATAAAAAAATTAATGTTAATACTAAATTTCCAAAGAATTCTATCCAAAATTTATAGAAATTCAAGTACTTCTGTTATTAGTAATGTCCATAATATTTGTAGAAGTACAAATTTATTAACAGAAAATGTGAATAGAAATTATCTAAGTATTTGGTTTCCTGTTAATTCGAAAAATAGAGAAAAATATTAAGAATTATTTTGATTCAGTTGCTAATAATGAAAAAAATTATTTTTAAAGGTTCCATTAACTCTCTTGGGTATGGTTACTTTTCATCTAACCCTTGGACCCTAACGAAGGTAATGGGTACTAAAATATGTAATTTATCCTTTGTAGGTACTCAAAAGTGATATAAAGGTGATGTGGATTTGTCGTGGAAAATGTTTACTACATGCAATGAAAAATGAGCATTTATGGATAAAAAAATGCAGCAAATTTGGTATGACTAATTTATTCTTTTATTTTGGTGTTGTTATCTTAGAATGTCACAACATAAAAAAATCATTGTGAAACAATCTAAATTAATAATATATTACCCAAAGTTAATATTAAAGGGGAGTAATATAATTTTTAAAATTTATAAAATTGTCATCATCAAAATCTTATAATCGCTTGATTTTTTAAATTTGGTATAACAACCGTATGATGTTATTACTAACGTGCTTGTTAAGTAATTTCAGTTTTTGCAGTTATACGTTGGATAACGGACGTTGCATAAAAGATATGTTTCTGAAAAATAAATTGATGTCGGTAAAGAAAACAAAAAAAGGGGAAGAGATACATTACAGACAATGTTGCATTCAAAAGTTGGAAGATGTCCGCTGCAAAATCAAAGTGCAACATAGTTATGAATTCACATCATCAATTGGCAATGCAAGGCCATATTGCATGCCGGTCATTAATTGGCAATGCAGGAAAAAAAATTAAATGTGTATAAAACATAGCCACTAGGAATATGCTCATGTTCCTGTAATGCCCACGTACCAAACAACCCACCCATATGAGTTTATGTTTCATTATGCTGCAAAAACTTTTTTGAATTGTAAAAAGTCGGAAGCAAAAATGAAAGTGGTTGTAGCGGGACTCGAATACGGGTTTCCACATTGCAAAGCATAAGCCTCAACCAACCACCTAAACCAAGCGATGCTTCTATTCAATGTTAAACGGGTAGTGCACATCAAGGTTTACAAACAAATATTCATATACAAACTCATGCATCCATTCACCAATTGCAAACCACCAATGGATGCATCTTCTTCGATAGAAATTTATGAAAGATTGCAAATTTTTAGTGGCATCTCATAACTCTTATATAAGCCTCACATCACTCCACAAACAAATATACAACTCTCATTTCTAAACTATTTTAACATTGCTTATAAATGCTTCAAAATCCATATATATATATATTCCAAAACAAATATTAAACCAGCGCTATTTCACTCTAGAAAACAATCAAATCTGGTCCAGTTCCACTTCTTAGCCTCTGCACTCTCAATCTGCATCATTATTATTGAAGGTTGTAGAAGTTATGCTGCATTGCGTCTTCTTTGTGTATTGAAGATACAATATATAGTCAGTCATATACTTACTTTGTATTAAAAGTTTCGGTGAGCCTGTAGCCCATTCAAACCAGGTGGATAATCATGTTGCCCATTCAAATCAAGTGGGTAATTTTGTACCCCATTCAAATCAAGTGGGTTTTCTTGTGGCCCATAAAATTAAGTGGTGTTTGTAAACCTATTCCTCCGGATGAAGTGAGAGTTGTTTTGATAGTTAAAAGGCCGAAGAGGAGCTTCGGGACTGGATGTAGGATGGGAAGTCTAAACCAGTATAAATTGACCTTGTGATTTATATTTTCCGCTACTATTATCGATCCAGCGCATAGCAAATATTCATCCGTCGTCGCACCCATCTTTTGAACATGCACCCGAACTTCATCGCAACGGCCACCGACAGTCATGCCTCCTCACGTGCAGCCACCTGGACCACCTTGTGAATCCTCTTCTATCGCCTTCACTACCCTCCCCCGCTCTTCTCTAATATGTTACAATAAAACCACATTGTGACGACCCGAACTTTCGCGTGAAGGAAAGAACGGATTGCTTTGAGAACAAGACGAATCAGAACACAAACAGAAGAACATTTCATTGCTTATTACAACAATTCCATCAGAATATAAGAATATACAGAGTATGAATAAATATTACACATTAGAAAAATATTAGAGATAACAGTACATTACATAGCAGCAGAAAAATAATGCAAAATAAAACTGAAAGTAATACACGGATAAAGAGCTTTCCGAGTATCGTTCCAGCTGTAAATCAGGATACTATGAATATAAATCTGCAAAACTAAAACTACTAGTTGCACGTGTGGAAAATAGGGGCACCCAGAGTTTAGGTTAAAATAATAAACTCCAGGTCAGTGACTAGTGTGAGAACTAAAATAGTTATTTAAAACTTTGCTTTAAAAGAGAGTAATTCAAGGGACCACGCCGTATAACATGGAACGAGTTTCCTCCCAAGAATACTAGTGCATAGAATAAACAGCGCAATGCTTTTTGAAAAAATGAAGCTATTATAAGACCCAGGCCACATCACATAATGCAACGCAAGTCGAAGGATAGGGTTTTCCCTTATAATAGCCAAACATGCTTGGTACGTTTAAAACAAATTAATTTGATACTGTTATAGCGTAAAGTGTAAAAAACAACTTCAAATATAAAAGTATCAATCACAGGCGGCATGGGTACCATCTATCATGTCTCTACAATCAAAACCGAAATGTCACGTATCGGAAATTCGATTTCCGTCATGAGTCGTGGCCAGGTATGGCTCCTCACCGCTTCGAGACACTCTAGCAAATGTCTCAGGTCTACACACTCTGGGTAACCCTTGGATCTTCAGGGTTGGTCCTCCGTTACGTTTGAGGATTGGTTATTCCTGAACACACATTTCTCGGTCTTATCGGGCCTATATCTGAGGCGCCTCGCAATCCAACAACCACATAGGTAAAATAACAATGATGTCAGGGTGAGTAAAACACAGATATCACCTATAGCAAGAAAGAAACATTGTGCACTCCCTGCAGTCACGATCCCGTTTTTGACTCATACCGAGGTGTGCAGCTCGTGAATTAACGCTATACACAAAGCTACGCTATATTAAAGCCATGCTTTGATCATCAACAACAAGGCTCTGCTTTTCAACAAAAGCCAAGATTACTCCATCTCAGCATGCCACAAAGGCAATTCATGCCATGCGACTGATATCTATCGATATATAACCTATGAGCTCATACGTCTCCGAGAAGGGCGTTAAGCAAGAGAATAAATTCTCCGCCGCCAAACATATATATATATATATATTTAATAAAAATCAATCAGCATAGAATAAAATCCAATGTTAGACACACAGTCCATTTATAAGTCCGTTTTGGGTCTGAACGAAACCGGAGGCACCTTATTCCTCCCCCATATGTCCAATATAAGGGATAAGTCCTCGCATATCCATGGATCTCCAAGTACATCTAGATGATCACCACTTATTACCTCGGCTTGTGTGTACAGCCCAATCAAGACGTTAGTAATCATCCAAACGATGTGAGGACCTCCGGTCTTTAACCACCGTCTTCATCATCGACATATCGTCGAATCAGTTAATCAGAATGTGCATAAACCCGGCCTTTTCGAATAACTCGCGTATATAATAAACAACTACTATAAACCATAACATACGCCTCATTCCAATTCTGAATATTCTTTTGTTCAAATATTCACATATTTTGGGAAAGGTTCCCATTAATTTTATCAAAGATGAATTCTTTAAAATTTATTATTTAATCTTCCTTTGGATTTCAATTCAAACCGTATTCTATCTTTAACTGGGTTAAAGAACCAATGTCATTTAAAACACTGTTCATGATAAACCCAAAATCGCATTCCATTTCATCAGCTTTTAACCGTAAATTAGCAAGTGAACAATTCCCTAAGTATTAACCCCGAAGGCCGAAACCAACATCAGACCAATACCCAGGAAACCATTCAACTTAACTAATATCTAGTTAGTTTTCTATTTTCTTAACTTCGTTGTTAATGGGGTTAAAGAACCAGTGTTATTTAAAACAACATTCACGATAAACCCAAAGACCAATTTCAATTCAATTCCAATTAAATATATTAAATTGGAAAACTTTACTGTGGAAAATTTCCGTTAAATCTTAATAAAAAGATTTTTAAATTCCAAATCTCATTTCACTGTAAATCGAGTTAAAGAACGAATGTCGTTGAAAATACAGTTCACAACAAACCCAAAATCCAACCAGTCTCTAATCATAAATTAGTAAGAGAATAATTCCCTAAGTATTAACCCCGAAGGCCGAAACCAACATCAGATCAATACCCAGGAAACCATTCAACTTAACTAACCTCCAGTCAGTTTCTAATTTTCTTGACTACATTTGGTTCAAGAACAGTCTTATCAAAGATACTATTCATGACAAACCCAAAATCCAATTTGATATTAAATACAAGGCTCTAAATAGAAAATATATCGGCTTATGTTCAATATCAAATTTTGAAACCAACAAATATTGTATTGGAATAACGATATATATATCTTCCAAATTCCTCCACAATATCCGAATAATCACGAAATCCAATATCGAAATATTTTGAAGATAATTTCGATTCAAATCCATTCTAGTTCATATATTGTGTAATGACCCAGATTTTTATGGTCGATTTATTCTAAATATTTAATATGGTTTTAAATATTAAGTAGACAGTATAAATTAATATTTATATTGTGTTATAGATTTTATAATCAAAATTCAATTTGTTTCGAATATTTAAAATTATCGAAATATGGCAAGTTGAAATAATTCAATTCGAATTTAAAACAGAGTTAAAATAATTCAAATAATTAATATGGATTTTTATTTGAATTTAAAACAAAATTGAATCCAGAATTTTAAACTGAATAAAAACAATCCAAGACCGATGTAAATTAAATTTCAGTATATATTCTATTTGAATATAGATATAGACGATAATAATAATTTATTATCAAGGAATTTAATTTTTTTGAATTTAATTTATATCAGTTTTGTAACACCCCACGTCCATTAATGTCACTCACAAAGGGAATGCATCAATGTCTATGAAGTGTTATTGTTGCATAGAACAGATAAATAACAAGAATAAATAAATAAAACAACACAGCGGAAGCGAAACTTATTTTATTTCATCATAACTCAAAACGAGTTTACATAAGTAGTTTCCAAAACCATTACAACAGGATCAGTAGTCTTTTCCAAAAACTTCAAAGTACATGAAGAAGCAAATACTTAAATAACATTAATGCATAAATCCCCACTGAGCATAAGCAAAGCCATAAAGATGAGAGAGTCCCAAGCGATACATCTACTATCTTCAAGAAACTGACAGAAATCGGCACTAAGCTGTAGTATTCCCTCCTTGCAAACCTGAGTGGGGGAAAGGAAGAAAAGGGGGTCAGACATAAAGACTAGCGAGTGCGATAACTTTAACAATATAATTATCAAAATAACTAGGCTAAGGCATAAGCTGGAAAATAAGGAAATGACTGTGAACAATTGGGTATGACAGAACAAAACAAGGAAATAAGATGAACCAAGATATCGCTAAAGGCGCCCCTAATCACTATAAGATAATTACTTTACTGCACCACCATTAGTCACCCTAAGGGTTGATCTCGCCTACGGAATTTATTAATGATAATGGTAGTTTAGTGTATCCCTAGCAATCTTCATAGGTACCGTCTGCCCCTATCTCCACTAGGTGTACCCACTACCCCCATTCGATCGGCTCCCTAACTCATAGATACCCATGCTGGCCCACAGTGGAGTGTATCACTCCCCAAAGTGGCAACCTGATACAACCAAAAATGCACGGCTTATATCTACACGATGCAACAACGTCTTACCTACCTGCCCGGGCCCACACAAGCTTATGAACCCGTTGGACTTGCGTTGCCACCGCTGACCCGTTTTGACCTCCTACAATCAAATCCAGTGCGCGTGTCCTGTCCTCGACTTGGGTCGAGCCAACAAAGATACTTAATGGGTAACTGGTTTGAAAAGGGCCCCCCTGCACGAAACAAGCTTTCCACCTACGCTTGTTCCCCTCTAAGGTTTTTCCCCCACTTAACCCCATTCTTAATCATGTCTTTTACATGTTTCAATCTTGGTTAAGTGCATCTAATCGTATTTCAGAATGCAACCCAAGCCACCCACTAAATTCCACATTCCACCCAAGGCACCCTCTTAACCCCTCATGTCCCCTACATGTTTTTCTGGTTAAGTTTGTCTTAATTCATTAAGACCTTAACCTTGTAAAGACCTCCCACATTAGACTGGCATTTGTGGAAACTAGATTTGCCGGGTGGGTCCGGGCAGTCTTACACCACAAACGAGCCTAACCTCGTGTCTTTACAACTGTTACGTATTTAATTTATGCCTAAGACCTCCCATATTAGACTGGCATTTGTGGCAGCTGGATTTGCCGGGCGGGTCCGGGAAGTCGTACACCACAAAAGAGTCAAACCTCATGTCTTAGACGATTAGTTACACCTAATTAATTACCACTAATTTGAATTAATTTCCCTATTCAAATTGCCAATCAATTACAAATTTAACTATGTCCATAATTGACTCAATTATGTCCATCTATTTATGGTATATAAAATTATACCAATTAACATCACATGTAACAACCCGTATTTCGATAACATGATTAAGACGAGAATCAAGGCAGAATTTAATTTTAAATTCTGAATCAAGTAAAACGGGCTATTCCATTGCGTTCGTCTCGGAAAAATACGCGAAATAGAGTCCGAGTTTTCGAAAATGGAGTCCGTATGACCAAGTTATGATCCGACGAAGTTTGCAGAAAATTCAAGTTCAAAAACGGGTTCGAAATTCGAAAATCAGGCCAAATGGGCTAGGCGGGAAAATTCCCGCTAGCCAACCCAAGTCGACAGGGCTGTCAATTTGGGGGTCGACATGGAAGGACCCAAGTCGACAGCCCTGTCGACTTGGGGGTCGACACATGGTGGCCGGGCAGTTTTGCCTGGTGCACCATTTTGAGTCCTTGGTCATGTTTTTGGGCCTGGTTCGAAATCTGATGGTTCAGGTTGATCCTAGGGTTAATCTAAGGGTCCTAACTAATCCTAATCTCTATAAATAAGACCCTAACCTAACCCTAAATCATCATTATTCATTCATACAACTAAACTATGGCAAAATTTTACCTCTCATGGCCTCCACTCTCTTCATAAAATTTCTAAATTGTTTCTATGAGAGATTTTCCATGCATACAAGTGTTTTCAAGCTTGTATGAGTGTCATTAGCTTGCATTCAAGTCAAGTTTCTATATTTGTATCATAAAGCAAGGGTTTTGATCATTTTGGCTCAAGGGTTTTTATGTTAGAGCTTGCATTTTGGGTCTAGTTGATTGCATAAGGGCTTTGTCATATCTTTTGTGCCTTCATAGCAAGGTAAGCCCTTTCCCTACTCTTAGATATTAACTATGAAGTTAAATGTTCATGTTGCAAGTTTGGGTTTGATCATTGAGTATGATACATGCTATCATGTTATGCAAGTTTATGAAGTCATTATCTTGATCTTGTGGGCTAAAAGCTACAACCTTTATGTTGAAATGTTGCATTATGCAACATGAGAACTCTCATAACCTTTATGTCAACTTGCATATGAAGTCATAACCCTTATATGATGATATATGCGAGTTACTAGTCATCATTCCATGTCTTTTATCACCATGATTCGCTTATGTGCCAAGTTTGGGTTTATGCATGTTTTGAGGCTTAAGAATGTAACATGCAAGTTAATGAACACATTTGTGTCTCATTTGCCACCATGATTAACTTGTGGCTTAATATCCATTTTTGTCATGCCTTTGCCAAGTCTCTTCTTTTAATCCATTACGTTGTTGCGAACGTATATGCGAGTTTAAAAGCGTTGGGTTATGTTATGGGTAATTTCTAATGACATGAAATACAACTTGAAAACATGACTTGAAATATAACATGGAAGTTGACATGTGAGTATGCTTGAAAATATGAAATTGGGAATTTACCTATTAAGTTAGGTCTACCCATACTATGGAATTGGGAATTTACCTATTAAGTTAGGTCTACCCAAATCCTTGAAAACTTGTAATATGTGTTGGAAACATAATGGACATGACACTTAGATAATATAAGTGTGGCCAACTCGAGGTTGGGTTGAGTTTGCAACGTAAAACTGCCCAGAACCGACCGGCCTAACTAGTAGTTGCAAACAATAGGACCCAATGTGAGAAGTTGGTCATGTTGTGCTTGAACCCGAGGTTAGACCAAGTTGTGGTGTAAAGCTACCCGGAGCCGACCGACTTAACTAGTAACCACAACAAAGTCTAATGTGAGAGGTTGAGGTGCATTAAGTAATTAATGCCACATGATAGGGTTAAGTTAATTTGATTAATGACTCTTAACCAAATATGACATGGACAAATGGGTCAAGTAAATTGATTAGGCTAATGATACTTAACAAAACATGACAAGGTTGGGTAGGTTAAGTAACTTGATTTGCCTAATGACACTTAACCATTTTTATACGACTAGTGGACGGGGTTAAGTTAACCAACACTTAATCAATCCAACACGATAATTTGGTAGGGTTAAGTAAGTTTTCTTAATGACACTTAACCGAAAAATACAGTTAATGGATGGGGTTAAGATTAGACTCAACTAGTCTAAACATGGAAATCGGATGAGGTTAAGTTAGCCTAGACTTAATTAATCCCACTTGGCAGTTTAATGGGGTTAAGTTAAACACTTAACTAATCTAAACATGACGAATTGATGTGGTTAAGTGACCTATACTTAACCAATCTAACTCGTTAATTTATTGTGGTTAAGTTAACCAATACTTAACCAATACAACGTGAAAACATGATAAGGCTAAGTCACGAATCGCTTGAATACACTTGACTGATTTGACTAAGTAAATTGATAGGGTCAAGTTAATATATACTTAACCAATCTAGAATGATAATTGGATGAGGTTAAGTCGTGAATTACTTAATATACTTAACCAATTTGACACATGGTTTGTAGGGTTAAGTCTTGGACTTGGATACTTAGCCAATTTTGACATGAATTGTAGATGGGTTAAGTCATGAACTTAAGTGACACTTAATCCATTATATAAACCCTAGTTCGGAGAATTAGGTGGATAAACCGTAATTAACAGGGATAACGGGAATGAGGCTAAGTGGTAAACCTTAGTTGAAGGATAACTAAGTAATAATTCTTAGTCAAGAAAATTTAGACCAGTTCATAGATAGATGAGTAACCTAATACGGTAGGTCATAGTTTAAGCACACGAGTAGGAGCAAGTTATCTGATTTAGATAAAGGCTCCAGCGAACTGTGTAACGAAGCAGCGGCTTCGGGGAACGTGAGGATATTCTTGGTATCCCTCTATGAGCTGCCAGGTGATCATACTAGGCTCATGAGAGGTTAAGGTCTGCGTTAGAAGAACCAAGAGTATGCCTTGGTTGCTATACGAGCGACCTAAAGACGGGGATGGATAGGGCATAGTCGACGATACATGGTCGTACCCTAGATAGCATTTCGTCAGGCTACCTACCATCTTTGGTCAAGCGTGTACGTACGGAAAGGCAGAGAACACCCAAAAGACCATAATTGCTATCTAATTATGGTTGCGGTAAGGCTAGGATTGTGGGTTGGCCAGTACTGTGTTCTCATATAGGATTTATCCTGTCTTGTCTTTCACTAGTTGAGGGAGTGGTCTCGTGGGACCATAGCCACGTATAGAAAAAAAAAACAGACCTTAGCATCTGCATCGGCAGATAAATCGAAAGCTCCCGACCGAGTACTGTATTTCCTGGTCTGCCCTGTGACAGGACTCGGATGGCACGATGTGATACATGTGCATACAGTCATGGAAAAACGATTCACGATGAATGCGTGGGGAAAAGGGAGCGGTTGACGGTTAGCGTAAATCCTAGTGGTCCTGGGTGGTTGAACCAAAACCGAGATACGAAAACGTGCAATAGGTAAGCATAATCCCTAGTAGTCCTAGGTAGCATAAGTCCTAGTTGTACAAACAATGATTCATGTTGAAAGACCCTAGTTAGATATAGGGTGACAATCCAAAATGATCTTAAGGATCATGGAACTATGTTAAAGTAGTATAGAATCTCATGGGAAAGCCCCTATGGTCTACGGCAAGGGACTGAACATTTACATGGAATAAAACATACGAGTTGAGTAACCTACATATGCGATATATTAGGTTGACATAGACCATTACACGACTTTTGAGTAAGGGTCATTCATGGTTAACACATGATACGGTGGGGATACTAGTACGGTAGGTGCAGAGCTAAAAGACAGGATAGATACCATGGGATGTTATACGTGATAGATATCTTGGGGGTATTATACTTGACAGGAACTTGACAATGGGATACCTTGTTTTATCTTGACACCGTAATTTATCATGACACCTTAGTTTATCTGAGTTTAGTAGTTCATCCTGTTATTTTGGATTTAGCTATCTATCTTGTCATCATGCTTATGTTCATCTCAGTTTCTCATGTCAGTTAACTTTACTAGTTATTATGCTGATAGTAGATAGGGCTTACTCAGTCTTTTCGACTGACCCGTTTTGTTTCGCCTCTTTTCTTCCGTTTCCCCCCAGGTTACAGGGAGGAAATACTGTTGTTTAGTTCGGACTTCTTCTGCTTGAAGGTCATCATGGATGGCTTGGACTTTTCTTGGCTATGGCTACTTTACTGTTTTTACTTAGGGAATAATTTATGAAAAAGTCTTTATGCTTCTTTACTATTGCAAGACAGGTTTTGATGTACTCTGATGAAAAAGGCTTTAGACCTTAATTATTAATGTTTATGAAAGTTCGATTTTACTTCCGCTATTTTATATGTTCTGTCTTGTGATATTTCTATGCATGTTTACCAATAATGCCCCTCTAAAGCTAGTGCATTCCTTTGCGAGTGACCCTAGCGGAGGCGTGGTGTTATACGTGGTATCAGAGCAGAAGGTTACCAGACTGGGCAAAAGTTTTTAAAGACCTTCTGAAAACTATTTGAAAATCATTTACAAAGAAGCATTTTTCATGAAAATTTTCTTTTAAAAAGAAAAAGGCTATTCCCCAAAGGCCATTAGCACTATCCTTGTTTCCTTATTTGAATCTCTTTTCCTTTCTTTCCTCCATCTGTAGTCACAGTAGTTTTAACTGCGACTAGTCTTTTCTATCTACGAAAGTGCTTTCCATGCGATGGAGGTGGTTCTCGAGAGACCAGTGGCCGCGTTATAAGAAAGGATAGTGAGAAAGAGGATAAAGGATACGAGCTTAAGGATGAGCAACTTGTTGGTATGGCTTAGTCCTCAGAGGAGGGAGAAAGATGAACAATGAAACCCATGACGAGAGAGTACCTTTGGCATGGTAAAACGGGGCGGATAGTTAAGTATTATGGCACAAGGACAAGATCGTCGGGAGGGCAATAGTATGCTCTCATTTCTAGGGTACCTCGGAAGGAGGGTAACGATCTTGTTAAAGGTTTAGCTTTTCTTCTCTATCATCCCGTTAGGACTTCGTTTTTCGTATCATTTAAGTCTGCTTCGATAGTTGAGTCTCTGCACCTTAAGTACTAGCGTAATAGAGAATCCCATTTTTGTCTCAAAGTTCTATTGGAGAATCAGTCCATTTATACATGACTTGTTTGGATTTGAGAATGTCTATGCCAAGTGTTGAGTTTGGAAATAATGCTTATGTTTATAAGCTATGGATGGATTCTAGGGATGAAGTGGTTATCCAGTAGGGGGTGCCACTCTCGGTTTTTGATAGGAGGGTAGTTAGACCTTTTGACTAGCCTTGGTAATACCCTCGAAGTATCGTGTAACCTTTTTGAGGTTCTGTCATGACTAGTTACTTAGAATCCCTTGATGCCTTTATTGGAAATTTGAAGCCCGATCGAGTGGTGTTCGCCAATAAGACGGATGGTTTACTTCATTTATGCATGGGTTATAGAGATCATCCTAGTAAGTGCGCATGATAACCTGGTTGACATCTGTTTACTTTCAAGAGAAAGTTCTTCTACATGGAATACCTTATAGTATATAAACGAGATCCAAGATTCACTAGTGAATTTTGGAAAGCTTGCATGAGATCATGAGTACGCAGTCATGTTTGCGCCAAGTGTGCAAGTGGAACGAGAGGCGACGAAGAATTGAGTTCCAGCTTATGTTATGGAAACAGGAAATAAGAAGCTACGAAATCGCGAAGTTAAAGGACGGTCAAGGCACAATGGAATTAAGCTCAAGGAAATACGACTTTGATGATCAAAGACTAGATACGCGCATGATATCTCTTTTTGGGAGTATATCCCTGATCCCTGTTTTCTGTAGAGCTTACTTGTAGGCTATCTTTTGTGGACATCCTCTCGGTCCTATTTTCTGTTACAAACCCCGTAAGGAGTTTGTCTTGTTTATCTTCTCGACCCTATTTCAGGGAATCCTCGGTAGAACCCTATGGATGTAAACATGTATTTGAAACATGTTATGATTGATATGGTTGCAAGTGGTTGCTTGTGGATGCGCGAATACACATTAGATACTAGCTCGATTCGGTCACATTTCATATTGCATATGCACGAGTATTTATACTTGTTTATGGATGAAATCGAATGTATTATCATGCGGTTGTTGCATATGAATGAATGATTGTGCACGCATATAGTATCTATATGACTAGGATTATTTGCATACATGTTGGATTCATGGCAGTATACATATTTTGCATTAGAAAGATTATTCAGGCCTGATCACTAGCATTAGCTAAGGAACATGTACACACATGTTTTGCATATATTCATACAGCATTAGAAATCATTTAAGGACAATGGTTGCTTGTGAACGATGTTTTGAGTAGATGAATGATGGATGGTAGGATATGTTCTTCCTAACTTGGAGATTTCGGGGACGAAATCCTAAAAGGTGGGGAGAATGTAACAACCCGTATTTCGATAACATGATTAAGACGAGAATCAAGGCAGAATTTAATTTTAAATTCTGAATCAAGTAAAACGGGCTATTTATTGCGTTCGTCTCAGAAAAATACGCGAAATAGAGTCCGATTTTTCGAAAATCGGAGTCCGTATGACCAAGTTATGATCCGACGAAGTTTGTAGAAAATTCAAGTTCAAAAACGGGTTTGAAATTCGAAAATCAGGCCAAACGGGCTAGGCGGGAAGATTCCCGCCAGCCAACACAAGTCGACAGGGCTGTCGACTTGGGGGTCGACATGGCAGGACCCAAGTCGACAGCCCTGTCGACTTGGGCGTCGACACATGGTGGTCGGGCAGTTTTGCCTGGTGCACCATTTTGAGTCCTTGGTCATGTTTTTGGGCCTGGTTCGAAATCTAATGGTTCAGGTTGATCCTAGGGTTAATCTAAGGGTCCTAACTAATCCTAATCTCTATAAATAAGACCCTAACCTAACCCTAAATCATCATTATTCATTCATACAACTAAACTATGGCAAATTTTACCTCTCATGGCCTCCACTCTCTTCATAAAATTTCTAAATTGTTTCTATGAGAGATTTTCCATGCATACAAGTGTTTTCAAGCTTGTATGAGTGTCATTGGCTTGCATTCAAGTCAAGTTTCTATATTTGTATCATAAAGCAAGGGTTTTGATCATTTTGGCTCAAGGGTTTTTATGTTAGAGCTTGCATTTTGGGTCTAGTTGATTGCGTAAGGGCTTTGTCATATCTTTTGTGCCTTCATAGCAAGGTAAACCCTTTCCCTACTCTTAGATATTAACTATGAAGTTAAATGTTCATGTTGCAAGTTTGGGTTTGATCATTGAGTATGATACATACTATCATGTTATGCAAGTTTATGAAGTCATTATCTTGATCTTGTGGGCTAAAAGCTACAACCTTTATGTTGAAATGTTGCATTATGCAACATGAGAACTCTCATAACCTTTATGTCAACTTGCATATGAAGTCATAACCCTTATATGATGATATATGCGAGTTACTAGTCATCATTCCATGTCTTTTGTCACCATGATTCGCTTATGTGCCAAGTTTGGGTTTATGCATGTTTTGAGGCTTAAGAATGTAACATGCAAGTTAATGAACACATTTGTGTCTCATTTGCCACCATGATTAACTTGTGGCTTAATATCCATTTTTGTCATGCCTTTGCCAAGTCTCTTCTTTTAATCCATTACGTTGTTGCGAACGTATATGCGAGTTTAAAAGCGTTGGGTTATGTTATGGGTAATTTCTAATGACATGAAATACAACTTGAAAACATGACTTGAAATATAACATGGAAGTTGACATGTGAGTATGCTTGAAAATATGAAATTGGGAATTTACCTATTAAGTTAGGTCTACCCATACTATGGAATTGGGAATTTACCTATTAAGTTAGGTCTACCCAAATCCTTGAAAACTTGTAATATGTGTTGGAAACATAATGGACATGACACTTAGATAATATAAGTGTGGCCAACTCGAGGTTGGGTTGAGTTTGCAACGTAAAACTGCCCGGAACCGACCGGCCTAACTAGTAGTTGCAAACAATAGGACCCAATGTGAGAAGTTGGTCATGTTGTGCTTGAACCCGAGGTTAGACCAAGTTGTGGTGTAAAGCTACCCGGAACTGACCGGCTTAACTAGTAACTACAACGAAGTCTAATGTGAGAGGTTGAGGTGCATTAAGTAATTAATGCCGCATGATAGGGTTAAGTTAATTTGATTAATGACTCTTAACCAAATATGACATGGACAAATGGGTCAAGTAAATTGATTAGGCTAATGATACTTAACAAAACATGACAAGGTTGGGTAGGTTAAGTAACTTGATTTGCCTAATGACACTTAACCATTTTTATACGACTAGTGGACGGGGTTAAGTTAACCAACACTTAATCAATCCAACACGATAATTTGGTAGGGTTAAGTAAGTTTTCTTAATGACACTTAACCGAAAAATACAGTTAATAGATGGGGTTAAGATTAAACTCAACTAGTCTAAACATGGAAATCGGATGAGGTTAAGTTAGCCTAGACTTAATTAATCCCACTTGGCAGTTTAATGGGGTTAAGGTAAACACTTAACTAATCTAAACATGATGAATTGATGTGGTTAAGTGACCTATACTTAACCAATCTAACTCGTTAATTTATTGTGGTTAAGTTAACCAATACTTAACCAATACAACGTGAAAACATGATAAGGCTAAGTCACGAATCGCTTGAATACACTTGACCGATTTGACTAAGTAAATTGATAGGGTCAAGTTAATATATACTTAACCAATCTAGAATGATAATTGGACGAGGTTAAGTCGTGAATTGCTTAATATACTTAACCAATTTGACACATGGTTTGTAGGGTTAAGTCTTGGACTTGGATACTTAGCCAATTTTGACATGAATTGTAGACGGGTTAAGTCATGAACTTAAGTGACACTTAATCCATTATATAAACCCTAGTTCGGAGAATTAGGTGGATAAACCGTAATTAACAGGGATAACGGGAATGAGGCTAAGTGGTAAACCTTAGTTGAAGGATAACTAAGTAATAATTCTTAGTCAAGAAAATTTAGACCAGTTCATAGATAGATGAGTAACCTAATACGGTAGGTCATAGTTTATGCACACGAGTAGGAGCAAGTTATCTGATTTAGATAAAGGCTCCAGCGAACTGGGTAACGAAGCAGCGGCTTCGGGGAACGTGAGGATATTCTTGGTATCCCTCTATGAGCTGCCAGGTGATCATACTAGGCTCATGAGAGGTTAAGGTCTGCGTTAGAAGAACCAAGAGTATGCCTTGGTTGCTATACGAGCGACCTAAAGATGGGGATGGATAGCATAATCGACGATACACGGTCGTACCCTAGATAGCATTTCGTCAGGCTACCTACCATCTTTGGTCAAGCGTGTACGTACGGAAAGGCAGAGAACACCCAAAAGACCATAATTGCTATCTAATTATGGTTGCGGTAAGGCTAGGATTGTGGGTTGGCTAGTAGTGTGTTCTCATACAGGATTTATCCTGTCTTGTCTTTCACTAGTTGAGGGAGTGGTCTCGTGGGACCATAGCCACATATAGAAAAAAAAACAGACCTTAGCATCTGCATCGGCAGATAAATCGAAAGCTCCCGACCGAGTCCTGTATTTCCTGGTCTGCCCTGTGACAGGACTCGGATGGCACGATGTGATACATGTGCATACAGTCATGGAAAAACGATTCACGATGAATGCGTGGGAAAAAGGGCGCGGTTGACGGTTAGCGTAAATCCTAGTGGCCCTGGGTGGTTGAACCAAAACCGAGATATGAAAACGTGCAATAGGTAAGCATAATCCCTAGTAGTCCTAGGTAGCATAAGTCCTAGTTGTACAAACAATGATTCATGTTGAAAGACCCTAGTTAGATATAGGGTGACAATCCAAAACGATCTTAAGGATCATGGAACTATGTTAAAGTAGTATAGAATCTCATGGGAAAGCCCGTATGGTCTACGGCAAGGGACTGAACATTTACATGGAATAAAACATACGAGTTGAGTAACCTATATATGCGATATATTAGGTTGACATAGACCATTACACGACTTTTGAGTAAGGGTCATTCATGGTTAACACATGATACGGTGGGGATACTAGTACGGTAGGTGCAGAGCTAAAAGACAGGATAGATACCATGGGATGTTATACGTGATAGATATCTTGGGGGTATTATACTTGACAGGAACTTGACAATGGGATACCTTGTTTTATCTTGACACCGTAATTTATCATGACACCTTAGTTTATCTAAGTTCAGTAGTTCATCCTGTTATTTTGGATTTAGCTTATCTATCTTGTCATCATGCTTATGTTCATCTCAGTTTCTCATGTCAGTTAACTTTACTAGTTTTTATGCTGATAGTAAATAGGGCTTACTCAGTCTTTTTGACTGACCCGTTTTGTTTCGCCTCTTTTCTTCCGTTTCCCCCCCAGGTTACAGGGAGGAAATACTGTTGTTTAGTTCGGACTTCTTCTGCTTGAAGGTCATCATGGATGGCTTGGACTTTTCTTGGCTATGGCTACTTTACTGTTTTTACTTGGGGAATAATTTATGAAAAAGTCTTTATGCTTCTTTATTATTGCAAGACAGGTTTTGATGTACTCTGATGAAAAAGGCTTTAGACCTTAATTATTAATGTTTATGAAAGTTCGATTTTACTTCCGCTATTTTATATGTTCTGTCTTGTGATATTTCTGTGCATGTTTACCAATAATGCCCCTCTAAAGCTAGTGCATTCCTTTGCGAGTGACCCTAGCGGAGGCGGGGTGTTACATCACATTTAAGGCTTTTATGCCAATTCTCAATATTAAATCTTTGAATATTATCCCATTGCCCCATGTTGTAAGTTCGTTTAACGTAAAATATACCTTAGACTCGAATAGTCTAACTTATGGAATAAAGAGAAAACATCACAAAATGCATAGAATAAAAACTAGATCTAAACATAAGGGGTGAACTTACATATGTGAATAAGGTTTTTCATCTAAAAACTTGCATAGGCCAAAGTTACAAACTTGCATAAACTATGGATGTCATAGATCTAATCATAAGGTGTAAACTTGCATAAGCAATGGTTATAAACTTTGCATTACATGATTCATACTCCAATGTAGATATACTTGCATATGCGGTTTATACAACATAGACTATGATGTAAACTTGCATCTAACTCACACATGTCATAGCCTAAATTTAGATCCAATTTACACATAAAATAGATGTCATGAAACATGTAAGGTTGAATATGATTCTCACTAACTTGCATATAATTCATATCTAAATTAACATCTAAACTTGCATACATACAAATGATTTAACATATGAATTATTTTCAACAACATAACCAAACTAGCATATGAAACATCGTTATGAATTGGTTATACATCAGCCAACAATTAACATAGATTTACAACATAGATGATAACATCACAGCTTTAGAACATAGGTAATAATATCATAGATTTACAACATATATATTAACATACGGTCAATGATTCACAACATAACCATATAATCCAAATCCTAGCTTAATCCAATTAAGTTGTTAATTATCTTATTAAAGAAATCGAACTCACAAAAAGAAGGTCTTGTAACACCCCACATCCGTTAGTGTCACTCACAAAGGGAATGCACTAAGTTCTGTGGAGCATGTTAAGGTAAAAGATGCAGATGAATTACAAGACAGACAAAAATTAAAACAGCAGAAACAAAAACTTTGCTTTATTGATAAAATAGTTTGTACAACGATTTCTTTACAATATCAGAGTATCATCTATCTTACAAAATAAAGAAGCACAAAACAACATTTATATTCCCCAATGTAGCAAGAGCCAGCCATAGCATCTGAAAAGAGAATCCAAGCAAAACTTCGACAAATCTTCAAGCTGGGAAAGAGTGACATTCCAACTTAACCTGAGCTATACTATTCCCTCCTTTACTACCTGGGGGGGTGGGGGAACGGAAGAAAAGAAGACGAAAGAAAAACAGAGTCAGACATAAAGCCTGTGTAAGTTCTGTTACTTCTAGCATGTGAACATGGAAACACAAAACGACATGAATTAACTGAATACAATATAACACCATGATGATAGGGTCAGCAGGTTTAGGCAAGATTAACACAAGATATGCTAAGATAAGATAAACTGGATATGCTCTAATACTTTCACCGCTTCACTATTTCCTTGTTATACTGGTTTCTATATTTCTGCACCACCTAACTAGTGTCCCAACTAGTAACGATAACGTGATCCCAATCCCTGTAGTTCCATTTCCTTCAGGCATTCATTTATTATTTATTATTTATTACCTAGATCTAATCTAGGGTTTTCTATCAAGTGCTTTCTAGATTCAACTAGAGTTTACGCTATCTGCTGAACGCTTCTTGGATTCAGGGTTTATGCCACCCAGTCCAACAAGGGATTATGCAACCTGTCAACGATGCCCCCTAGTCTAGGACACAATACCTAGAGTGGTATATGTTCCTGGACTTCCCCACGCATGTATCGCGAATCGTTATCGCTTTTCTAGATGCACATGTCCTGTAATGTGCGACCCAAGTCCTGTGGCAGGGAAAATTAAGAAACAAAGAACTCGGTCGGGAGCTTTCAGATATCTGCCGATGCAGATGCTAAGGTCTGTTTTTGTTCTAGTGGCTATGGTCTCACTCGACCCCTCCCTAAACTAATGAAAGGCACACCTTGAAAAATGAGAATTATACGCAGACCCCCTATGCCCCACTAACCTATGGCCATTCTCACCCATAACTAGATAACAAGTATATGGTCTTTTGGAGTTCTCGGCCTTTCCTCTTCACGTATCTCGATTGACTCAAGATGGATGGTAGACGACGAGTTACTATCACAGGGCTATCGGTTTCTCGCCGAATCACGCTGGTCCATCCTAGTCTTTAGTTTGCCATATTTTGCAACCAAGGAATACCCTTGGTTCTTCTACCGCAGACCTTAACCTCTGTGAGCCCAGGAGGATCATCTGCAGCCTCACAGAGGGATACCAAGAGTACCCTCACGTCCCCTCAAAGCCTCGGGCTTCGTAACCCAATTCGTTGGAGCCTTCTTCAAAATTAGATGGACGTTCACTCCTTTTCGTGTTATACTAAGAATTACTACTTAGTTTTGTCAACTAAGGTTTACCACTTAGTTTCCAGAATCATTGTTTTCTTAACTAAGGTTTACTACTTACCTCCTTTTAACTAAGGTTTACTACTTAGTTCTCTTTCCCGTCAATTTGGATTGGTTAAGTGTCATTAGTCAATTCAAGCTAACTTAACCCTCTCCATTTATCCTGTTAAATTGTTTAAGTGTTATCAATAATTCCATTTGACTTAACCCTACCACAAACAAAGTTATATTGGTTAAGTATTTCTTATTACTTAACCCTATTCATTCATCCTGTATTGGTTAAGTGTTCCTTTTTAACTTAACCTTGCCCATCCGTTCTTAACCAACATTGGTTAAGTATTATCCCTTCATGTTTTAGACTTAACCCTATTCCTTTATCACAATCTGATGGTTAAGTGTTCAAGTTTACTTAACCCTACGGTCTAGTCCAGCTAACATATCAAATTGGCTAAGTGTATTAAATTTTACTTAACCCCAACCTCTAGTCTAGTTAACATGTTAATTTGGCTAAGTGTATTAACTTTTCTTAACCCCACCTTCTAGTCTAGTTAACATGTTAATTTGGGTAAGTGTTTTCTTAGTTACTTAACCCCTACAAATCTTGTCTTGTTACAATGTTAAGTTTGGTTAAGTGTTCCTATGGACTTAACCCTCCCATTCTAGCTTAACTGCGTTAAGTTGGTTAAGTGTTCCTATAGACTTAACCCTCCCATTCTAGCTTAACTGCGTTAACTGTCTGTATGAACCTAACCTCACCCATCGGTTTGGTTATCATGTTGAATTTGTTAAGTGTCTTTGTTAACTTAACCCTACCATTCTTGTTCTAGCTTTAACTAAATAAATTAAAGCCGCTACCACTCACATTAGACAGATATTGTTGCGAATACTGGATGTGCCGGTTGGTTCCGGGCAGGTTTACATCGCAACCCATTCTAACCTCGGGTTAGGCACATTCGTGTTTTCTAAGTTCAAAGGGTTTCGATTAATTTTCAAATCAGGTTTTGAAAGTAACCATCCCGTCTGTCGGATCAGTTAGGGATAGCCAGGGAGAGCAGGAAACTTGTATTTTCCAAACCCAAGCCTAGACACTATCCTCTCTGTCACCTTAGAACTTTCTGGTGTGTTATTAAAAGAGATATCATTAATAAACCTTTCTTTCGTATATATATAAATTGTTAACAATTTATCCTCAAAGTTTAACCATTTATCTTCAAAGTCTATTTTCCCTTTTTAAATAAATTTGGCCTATACCATATACATTTGCCATGCCCACTAATAGAATTATATTCTAGGCCCAAATCTTGATTTGCATATCCTACAGTTTATAGCAATTTAGATCCAACATCCTCATTTACAGTTCATGCCAAAGACTAGATTTTATATTCTAGTTTACAGTTTATGCCAAACTAGATTTCATATTCTAGTTCGCCGTTTATGCCCAAAACTTAATTTGCATACCAACTACCTACTTTGTGGCCCATTTAACCATTTACCATTTACGCCCAATGTATGTAAATTATTCACAATTATTCTAATATACCTATCATGCTTAATTTAGCCACCCAATTCTGATTTGATATTCTAATTTCAGTTCATGTCAGAACTAGACTTATTATTCTAGTTCACAGTTCATGTAAATGCTAGATTTACAAGTCAATACTAGATTCAAATTACACATCCTATAATTCATGTCAACTTTATCCAATTTTCATTTTTATAAACATGCCATAATACATGTTCCCAATTTATGCCAATTTCCAAGCTTATAACTACGTTTTTAGTAAATTTCATATTTTGCCCAGATCGTATTCCCATCGTTCGTATAATCGTGATTCAATCTAGATTATAGATAAATCTAGATTCATAGAAAATAGGGAATAAACCAAAGATGCTATGAAAAAGATAGACATAATGACTAGCATAAAATTATAATTTACTAATTACAGACCTAACAAATCACACTGAAATTAATCTAAAACATCGAAGGCCTGTAGGTCTGAAAATCTTATGACATAAAAAGGGTTGAATAACGACGTAGGTTCAAGAACATGGGTAGACCTAACTTAATAGGTAAATTCCCAAGATCTAAAACCAAAGAAAACCAAGAATAGACAGAATAGATAATCAGGTTTAGACCCAATTTCACAGTCACAAAACTTAAGCAACACTTTCCTAGTCATGAATCATAGGTGTTTAATCACGGTTGTCCTTGCTATGTTATAGGCAATAGTTTATGTTTCCTAATCAAAGACATAGGCTTGTGTTCATAATCAAGGAAATAATTCTCATAGCCATGAGTCACAGTCATAGGCAATGTTCTTAGTCATAGGCAATGTTCATTGTCAAAGAGGCATATGGTTTTAAGGTCCATAGTTTTATAGTCACAGTCTTATTGGTCCTCAAATCATAACAGTTCTTAATTAGGTCCTAAGATATAAGAACTAATTCGAATAGGAAGATTTGGCATATTCTTTTATTCCTTTAATTTCATGTCACGAATATAAAATGTTCAAATCTAAAAAGTAACCAACTTACAGAGATTAGATTCGTAGAAAAACAGTCGTTGAAGTCGTTTGAATCTTCACTTGAATCTTAGCTTGTTTTGAATCTCTTCTTGAAAGTCTTGAGCAGCATTTCCTCGTCTTGATTTATTTTATATATTATTTTATTTATTATTTAATTAAGAGGAGGAGAAGAAGCCATGTTCACCAAGAATCTTTGCAGCATAAGGTTAGAGAAGATTTGTGAATAGTGAAGGAGACTAGGGGCTGTTTATATAGGATTAGACGGATGAATCTAGGCAGAAAACGAGACCAGGTACATCAGAATGCACCCAGGCCCAAAAGTGGGTTTCTGCACCCAGGTCATAACCCATGTCGACTGGACAGTCGACCTGGTCAGGGGGGTCGACCACCCAGTCGAGTCCCCAGTCGACCTGGCTCCTGGGTGGGAATTTTCCAGCCCAGCCCGCTTCTGGGTTTAAAATCGAATTCCGAGCAGTTTTCTATTCTGAAAATTCCTGAAACTTCGAAGGGTCATATCTCCCTCATACGAACTCCGATTCTCGCAAACTCGGACTCGTTTCCAAGCAGAATTTCAAGACGAACGCAATGGCATAACCCGTTTCCCTTGATTTTGAATTTAAAATTTAATTCTGCCTTGATTTGTGAATCCTAGTGTTACATAATTACGGGGTGTTACATTCTCCCCCACTTAAAAGGATTTCGTCCCCGAAATCTCCAAGTTAGGAAGAATGTGTCCTACCATCCAATCACCCATCTACTCAACCATTTAATCACAGGCATTCATTTTCCTTAAAAGATCTCTAATGCTTTCATGTTCATATGCATAGTGTGTGTATATGTCTTTATCTAATGCAAGATCAGGCGGTCTACTGATTTAGTTGACCTCCTTAATGCAAATCATGTCAGTGCCATGCGTCCAATCACGTATGCAAGCATCCCTAGTTATGTAAATACTACATGTGTGCATAGCTATTCATCCATATGCAATATCCATATGATAACATATCGAGTTCAACTTACAAACAAATACATATCTGTAAATGCAATATGAAAGCGCCCGAACTGATCTAGTGCCTAATACGTATGTATATGCATTCACGAGCAACCATTAGCAACCACTCGCAACCATCAACCATAACATGTTTCAAATACAGGTTTAGGTCCAAAAGAGTTTCTACCTAAGGATCGAAGATACGACCTTGAGGATTCACCCTTAAGGAAAAAGGTATGATGTTAGTATCTAGCCTTCTTGAGCTTTACTCCACTGTATCTTAATTAATTTAACTTCACGATTGTGAAGTTTCTGACCTCCATTTCCAAAATAAATGGATGTCAACTATGATACCAAGTGCACATACCAAGATGGTTTGAGGTCTCTCCTCTTAGCTTATCCATCACGCCATAACTATGAGGGTCAAAAGGTCATTACGTGCTTTTTAGATTGTCTGCCACAACTATTCATCTCTCACGCAAACCATCCTAGTCGAACTCGACATTCCTCAAGTACAAGCCCTAAAGGCCTAAACCAATATCAGACAAGCACCCAAGGAATATCTCCTCCGAATTTAGACGATCTACGTGAGATGATATAAGCAAACTCGATAGCTATCTCAGATCCCTGCTAACCAAAAATAAACTGGTCGGACCACCAATTGGATTTGAGACTCTAGTGGGATCTTTCTACTATACAAGTACTAAGGTGCAGAGACTCAACTATGGAAGCGGATATGAACAAATGCGAAGCGCTAAAACCAAAGGAAAGAGTACTAACAACAAAACTAGATTCTTCCAACAGAACTTTACTACCTTTCTCCTAGGTACGCTTGGTGGCGAAAGTAGGTACTTGCCCTTCTGAAAATCTTGTCCTTTGCCCTTAATTACATGCCCTATTACACCATAGTAAAGATACTTCCTCTTGTATTAGGTTTTATAATTCCTTCCTTTTTGTGAGATAAATCTACATCCATGAATTCCTTATCCTCTTCCGTGTGTAGTGATGTTGACCAATCTCTCGAAAGCTGCTTCCATCGTACAGAAAACTCTATAAACTTGAAAGAAAACTGGCCGCAGGTGAAACTACTACGGTTATAGATGGAAGTCGAGCACTACTTCGCCCATCGACGAGGTTACCTCCTAGAAAGCCAGGAGCCCCAGAGACTCAAGAAAGAAGGAGACAAGAATTCAAACAGAGGAAGAGAAGATAGTGCGTATGGCTTTGGGGAATATGCCTTTAAAACAAATCTTTTCTTTTGAAAATTCTTCTTTTAAAACCGTTTGAAAATAATTTTTCAAATCTTTTATCTAATCCGGTAACCATCAGCTCTGATACCACGTGTAACACCCCACATCCGTTAGTGTCACTCACAAATGGAATGCACTAAGTTCTGTGGAGTATTTTAAGGTAAAAGATGCAGATGAATTACAAGACAAACAAAAATTAAAACAGCGGAAACTAAAACTATGCTTTATTGATAAAATAGTTTGTACAACGATTTCTTTACAATATCAGAGTATCATCTGTCTTACAAAATAAAGAAGCATAAAACAACATTTATGTTCCCCAATGTATCAAGAGCCAGTCATAGCATCTGAAAAGAGAATCCAAGCAAAACTTCGACAAATCTTCTAGCTGGGAAAGAGTGACATTCCAACTTAACCTGAGCTATACTATTCCCTCCTTTACTACCTTGGGGGGGGGGGAATGGAAGAAAAGAAGACGAAAGAAAATTAGAGTCAGACATAAAGCCTGAGTAAGTTCAGTTACTTCTAGCATGTGAATATGGAAAAACAAAACGACATGAATTAACTGAATACAAGATAACACCATGATGATAGGGTCAGCAGGTTTAGACAAGATTAACACAAGATATGCTAAGATAAGATGAACTGGATATGCTCTAATACTTTTGCCGCTTCACTATTTCCTTGTTATACTGGTTTCTATATCTCTGCGCCACCTAACTAGTGTCCCAACTAGTAACGATAACGTGATCCCAATCCCTGTAGTTCCATTGCCTTCAGGCATTCATTTATTATTTATTACCTAGATCTAATCTAGGGTTTTCTATCAAGTGCCTTCTAGATTCAACTAGAGTTTACGCTATCTGCTGAACGCTTCTCGGATTCAGGGTTTATGCCACCTAGTCCAACTAGGGATTATGCTACCTGTCAACGATGCCCCCTAGTCTAGGACACACTACCTAGAGTGGTATATGTTCCTAGACTTCCCCAAGCATGTATCGCGAATCGTTATCGCTTGTCTAGATGCACATGTCCTGTAATGTGCGGCCCGAGTCCTATGGCAGGGCAAATCAAGAAACACAGAACTCGGTCGCGAGCTTTCCGATATCTGCCGATGTAGATGCTAAGGTCTATTTTTATTCCAGTGGCTATGGTCCCACTTGACCCCTCCCTCAACTAATGAAAGGCACACCTTGAAAAATGAGAACTATACGCAGGCCCCCTATGCCCCACTAACCTATGGCCATTCTCACCCATAACTAGATAGCAAGTATAAGGTCTTTTGGAGTTCTCCGCCTTTCCGCTTCACGTATCTCGATTGACTGAAGATGGATGGTAGACGACGAGTTGCTATCACACGGCTACCGGTTTCTCGCCGAATCACGCTAGTCCATCCTAGTCATTAGGTTGCCATATTTTGCAACCAAGGCATACCCTTGGTTCTTCTACCGCAGACCTTAACCTCTGTGAGCCCAAGAGGATCATCTACAGCCTCACAGAGGGATACCAAGAGTACCCTCACGTCCCCTCGAAGCCTCGAGCTTCGTAACCCAATTCGTTGGAGCCTTCTTTAAAATTAGATGGACGTTCGCTCCTTCTCGTGTTATACTAAGAATTACTACTTCGTTTTGTCAACTAAGGTTTAATACTTAGTTTCCAGAATCGTTGTTTTCTTAACTAAGGTTTACTACTTAGCTCCTTTTAACTAAGGTTTAATACTTAGTTCTCTTTCCCGTCAATTTGGATTGGTAAAGTGTCATTAGTCAATTCAAGCTAACTTAACCCTCTCCATTTATCCTGTTAAACTGGTTAAGTGTTATCAGTAATTCCTGTTGACTTAACCCTACCACAAACCAAGTTATATTGGTTAAGTATTTCTGATTACTTAACCCTATTCATTCATCCTGTATTGGTTAAGTGTTCCTTTTTAACTTAACCTTGCCCATCCGTTCTTAACTAACATTGGTTAAGTATTATCCCTTCATGTTTTAGACTTAACCCTATTCCTTTATCACAATCTGATGGTTAAGTGTTCAAGTTTACTTAACCCTACGGTCTAGTCCAGCTAACATATCAAATTTGCTAAGTGTATTAAATTTTACTTAACCCCAACCTCTAGTCTAGTTAACATGTTAATTTGGCTAAGTGTATTAACTTTACTTAACCCCACCTTCTAGTCTAGTTAACATGTTAATTTGGGTAAGTGTTTTCTTAGTTACTTAACCCCTACAAATCTTGTCTTGTTACGATATTAATTTTGGTTAAGTGTTCCTATGGACTTAACCCTCCCATTCTAGCTTAACTGCGTTAAGTTGGTTAAGTGTTCCTATGGACTTAACCCTCCCATTCTAGCTTAACTGCGTTAACTGTCTATATGAACCTTACCCAACCCATCTGTTTGGTTATCATGTTGAATTGGTTAAGTGTCTTTGTTAACTTAACCCTACCATTCTTGTTCTAGCTTTAAATAAATAAATTAAAGCCGCCACCACTCACATTACAGATATTGTTGCGAATACTGAATGTGCCGGTTGGTTCCGGGCAGGTTTACATCGCAACTCAGTCTAACCTCGGGTTAGGCACATTCGTGTTTTCTAAGTTCAAAGGGTTTTGATTAATTTTCAAATCAGGTTTTGAAAGTAACCATCCCGTCCGTCGGATCAGTTAGGGATAGCCAGGGAGAGCAGGAAACTTGTATTTTCCAAACCCAAGCCTAGACACTATCCTCTCTGTCACCCTAGAACTTTCTGGTGTGTTATTAAAAGCGATGTCATTAATAAACCTTTCTTTTGTATATATATAAATCGTTAACAATTTATCCTCAAAGTTTAACCATTTATCTTCAAAGTCTATTTTCCCTTTTTAAATAAATTTGGCCTATACCATTTACATTTGCCATGCCTACTAATAGAATTATATTCTAGGCACAAATCTTGATTTGCCTATCTTACAGTTTATAGCAATTTAGATCCAACATCCTCATTTACAGTTCATGCCAAAGACTAGATTTTATATTTTAGTTTACAGTTTATGCCAAACTAGATTTCATATTCTAGTTCACCGTTTATGCCCAAAACTTAATTTGCATACCAACTACCTACTTTGTGGCCCATTTAACCATTTACCATTTACGCCCAATGTATGTAAATTATTCACAATTATTCTAATATACTTATCTTGCTTAATTTAGCCACCCAATTCTGATTTGATATTCTAATTTCAGTTCATGTCAAAACTAGACTTATTATTCTAGTTCACGGTTCATGTAAATGCTAGATTTACAAGTCAATACTAGATTCAAATTACACATCCTATAATTCATGTCAACTTTATCCAATTTGCATTTTTATAAACATGCCATAATAGAAGTTCCCAATTTATGCCAATTTCCAAGCTTATAACTACGTTTTTAGTAAATTTCATATTTTGCCTAGATCGTATTCCTATAGGTCACACTGGCATAAAATGATAATTTACTAATTACAGACCTAACAAATCACACTGAAATTAATCTAAAACATCGAAGGCCTATAGGTCAGAAAATCATATGACATAAAAAGGGTTGAATAACGACGTAGGTTCAAGAACATGGGTAGACCTAACTTAATAGGTAAATTCCTAAGATCTAAAACAAAAGAAAACCAAGAATAGACAGAATAGATAATCAGGTTTAGACCCAATTTCACAGTCACAACTTAAGCAACACTTTCCTAGTCATGAATCACAGGTGTTTAATCACAGTTGTCCTTGCTATGTTATAGGCAATAGTTTATGTTTCCTAATCAAAGACATAGGCTTGTGTTCATAATCAAGGAAATAATTCTCATAGTCATGAGTCACAGTCATAGGAAGTGTTCATAGTCATAGGCAATGTTCATAGTCAAAGAGGCATATGGTTTTAAGGTCCATAGTTTCATAGTCACAGTCTTATTGGTCCTCGAATCATAACAGTTCTTAATTTGGTCCAAAGATATAAGCACTGATTCGAATAGGAAGATTTGGCATATTCTTTTATTCCTTTAATTTCATGTCACGAATAGAAAACGTTCAAATCTAAAAAGTAACCGACTTACAGAGATTAGATTCATAGAAAAACAGTCGTTTGAATCTTCACTTGAATCCTAGCTTGTTTTGAATCTCTTCTTGAAAGTATTGAGCAGCATTTCCTCGTCTCGATTTATTTTATACATTATTTTATTTATTATTTAATTAAGAGGAGGAGAAGAAGCCATCTTCACCAAGAATCTTTGCAGCATAAGGTTATAGAAGATTTGTGAATAGTGAAGGAGACTAGGGGCTGTTTATATAGGATTAGGCAGATGAATCTAGGCAGAAAACGAGACCAGGTACATCAGAATGCACCCAGGCCCAAAAGTGGGTTTCTGCACCCAGGTTGACACCCATGTCGACTGGGCAGTCGACCTGGTCAGGGGGGTCGACCACCCAGTCGACTCCCCAGTCGACCTGGGTCCTGGGCGGGAATTTTCCCGCCCAGCCCGCTTCTGGGTTTGAATTCGAATTTCGAGCTGTTTTCTATTTTGAAAATTCCTAAAACTTCAGAGGGTCATATCTCCCTCATACGGACTCCGATTCTCGCAAACTCGGACTCGTTTCCAAGCAGAATTCCGAGACGAATGCAATGGCCCAACCCGTTTCCCTTGATTTTGATTTTAAAATTTAATTCTGCCTTGATTTGTGAATCCTAGTGTTACAGAATTACGGGGCGTTACAGGTCTTGCGTTCTGAAATCTGAGTTCTGAAATTGATTTAGCTCACCATTATAGTAGAGTCGTTATTGTTTAGATTAGAGTTGAATAGAACTAAATTGATTAGCTTTGATTTCCCTCTAGTTGGGGCGGCTACTCTAGGTTACAAGATGACAGCATAACGGCCATGATTCATATTTTTATTTGATTTTAGGGTTTGAGTCTACCCATGTTTATATAAAATTTTAGTTTAATTATAGCTGTCGGATGATCTTAGGGTTAATCAAAACCACTCAGTCAGGATATGGTGACACCTCAGCCCTAATGACTCAGCAAGGAGTCAGAAAGGACTCAGCAATGAGTCACAATATGGATCAGATTGCACCAGAAAGCTTTGCAGGCTTTCAGCTTGGCCTGGTCGCACTTGGCAGGTGCGCCCGTGCCACTTTTGTACTGGCACACTTCACAAGTGCGCTAGTGAAATTTTTTTTTTTCAAATTCTTCTGCCTAACTTCGTTCATCCATATCTCCTTCATCCGATATCCGTTTCCTGCAAACTCGGACTCTATCTAAACCAAAATTCTGAGACGAACACAATGGCGCAACCCGTTTCCCTTAATTCTCACGTCTGAGATTAATTATTCTTGAATTTAGTTTATTTGATTATTCAAAAATTCGGGGTGTTACATTCTCCCCTACTTAAATGATTTCGTCCTAGAAATCTCTTAGTCAAGAAGAACGTATCCTACCATCCAATCATCCATCTACTCAACCATCAACCACAAGCAGCCATGGTCCTTAAAAGATTTCTAATGCTTTTCATGTACATATGCATAGTGTGTGTTTATATCCGTATACTAATGCTAAATCAGGCGGTCCACTGACTCAGTCAACCTCCTTAATGCAAATAATGATAGTGCCATGTATCCATCATGTATGCAAAGAATCCTATATATATCATTACTACCTGTGTGCACAACCATCCATATAAATGCAACATCCATATGATACACATATTCAATGTACATTCATTTTACTAAACACATCCATTTATATGCAATATGCAATATGAAAGTGACTGATCCGATCTAGTGCCTAAAGTGTGTGTATATGCATCCACGAGCAACCACTAGCAAACACTTGCATCCACATGCATCGATCATACATAACATGTCTCAAACACATGTTTCAACCATAGGACTACCCTGTCTAAAGGTCAAAGATACTAGCGAGAGGACATACTAAGGATAAAACAAGTACAAGCTAGGCGATAAAGGAGAAATTAAAAGACATACCCTTGAAAAGAAAAGGGTACAATGAACGCATCTTCTCTTCCGTCTCCCAAGTAGTGTTGCTCTCATCATTTCCACATTGCCCTTTGACTAGCTTGACCTCTCGATTACTCAGCTTCTTAATATCCGACCCAAGAATGCATGTAGGAGCTCGTCGAATCATCGCACAACGTTCTATCTCCACCTCTCTAAGCAAGCTCGGCTCTACCACTTCCGCAGTCTCGTGCATGCACCTTCTCAAATGTGATACATAGAATACGTCGTGTACACCACTGAGTCTCTCGGGCAACTCCACTCTATACGCCATCTGTCCAGTCCTCTCCTTAATAGGAAACGGCCCTACAAACCTTGGTGCTAACTTCCCAACGGACCCAAAGTGAACAACATTCCGTAATGGAGACATCTTGATAAAGACCATGTCCCCAATATCAAACTCAAGATCCGTCCTCCTCTTGTCTGCATAAGATTTCTGCCTATCTTGCGCCGTCTTCATCCTCCTTCAAATCGAATCGATCTTTTTTGAAGTCTCTTTAATTATATCAGGCCCAAGTATGATCTTATCCGTAGATTCTCACCAACATGTAGGCGAACGAAACGGCCGTCCATAAAGAGCCTCGAATGGTGCCATGCCAATGCTAGACTGAAGCTATTATTATATGCGAACTCCACCAAAGGAAGATGCTCCTCCCATGTACCTCAGAAGTCTAAAACACATAGCCTCAAAATGTCCCCTAGAATACGATTCACCCTCTCGATCTGGCCATCCGTCGGAGGATGATATGCGGTGCTCAAACATAACTGAGTCCCTACCCCCTCATGCAAGCTCTTCCAAAACTCTCTAGTAAAGATAGGATCGCGATCGCTCACTATGCTAGAAGCAACACCATGCAAATGAACTATCTCTCGAATGTATACGGAGGCTAACCATAGAGCAGTCCTCTTACTCTTCACGGGAATGAAATGGGCGCTCTTAGTAAGTCTGTCTACCACGACCCAAATCCCTGTATTACCCTCCCTTCCTCGATCTCGGTAACCCATCGACAAAGTCCATCAAGACACTCTCCCACTTCCATTGTGGGATCTCTAATGGTTGAAGCAACCCACCGGGCTTCTTTTGCTATGCTTTTACTTGTTGGCACACCAAGAATCTAGCGACAAACTCGACCACATCCTTCTTCATACCGGTCCAAAAGTAAACTCGCCTCATGTCCATGTACATCTTGGCCCCGCTGGGATGAATGGTCATCTTCGAACGATGTGCATCGTCAAGTATGTCTTCCTTAAGTCCTCGTCTTGTGGTACACAAAGTCTACCATCCCTACGTAACCAACCCATATCATCTAGGATATACCTACTGAGATGGCTCGATGACTCCCCCTTATGAGCTTCTCTACTAACTCAAACAACTGTGGGTTATCTCGCTGTGCCCCACCAATCCGTCCCAAAAGCGTAGGTCTGACCTCTAAGGATTCTAGCAAACCGGGTACAAAATCAATGGAAGGTCTAAAGTCAAACGTAGAGATGTATTCTAAGCTTCGATGCTCAACAAACAATGGACTCAAGGACAATCTTTTCCTACTTAAGGCGTCTTCCACCACATTACCCTTCCCAGGGGTATATGCTATCTCGAAATCGTAGGACGCTAAGAATTCCATCCACCTTTGCCGCCTTAAGCTTAAGTCCTTTTGAGAGAACAAGTATTTTAGCGATTTGTGGTCAGTGAACAATTCGAATTTCTCGCTAAGAAGATACTGGCGCCAAGACTTAAGCGCGAAAACAATAGCGGCCAACTCTAGGTCATGCATAGGGTAATTTCTCTCATGTACTCTCAACTGCCTTCCTCCATAGGCTATTACCCTTCCCACTTGCATTAAGACTGCGCCTAGTCCTGTCCCACAAGCATTGGTATAAACGGTAAATGGCTTACTCCCATCTGGCAGCACTAAGACTGGGGCTGTGGTAAAAGCTCTCTTTAAACGTTGGAATGATTCATCACAATCTACGTCCCACGTAAAAACTTGTTTTGTCTTCGTCAAGCTTGTTAATGGGGCTGATATTTTTTGCGAAGTCCTTGATAAACTTCCTATAGTAGCCTGCCAACCCCAAGAAACTTCTCACCTTGGTAGCATTTTTAGGGGCTTTCCAATCTTAGATGGCCACCACCTTCGCGGGATCCACAGCTATCCCTTCTTCGGAAACTACATGCCCTAAGAATCGCACTACCTTCCGCCAAAAGTAACATTTAGAAAATTTAGCTTTAACGTTACGCGCTCAAAGGATCTCCAACACTTCCCTTAGATGTAGGTCATGCTCTTCCTCGCTCTCAGAAAAGACCAAGATGTCATCCATAAAGACCACCATGAATTTATTAAGGTACTCCCTAAACACCCTACTCATCAAGTCAACAAAGTATGCGGGGGCGTTTGTCAAACCGAAGGGCATCACAAGCCATTAATAGAAACCGTCCGGAGTCCTAAAGGCAGTCTTGTCTATGCTATCCTCAGCCACTTTCAACTTATGGAAATAATGTCTAAGTCCAACTGCGAAAACACTGAGGAGCCAACTAACTGATCGAAGAGATCGTCAATCCTTGGTAGTGGGTGCCTATTCTTCTTAGTAAGTTTATTAAGCTCTCTATAGTCCACACAAAGTCTAAGGGACCCATCTGCCTTCGTGGCAAATACTACTGGAGCACCCCACTCCGATATACTACGTCTTATGAACCCCTTCTCAAGCAATTCCCCTACTTGCTTATTGAGTTCCCTCCTCTCACGAGGAGCCATGTGGCGTACTGGAAGAGATACTGGTTTTGCAATGTCTACAAGATAAATACGAAAGACTATCTCACGTTTTGGGGGTAGACCCCTCACCTCATCGAAGACATCAACATATTCACGGACTATACGAACAGAATGTAAATCATCATTGGATGCGTCAAGTGACTCAAGATAACTAAGCATCACAGGTCCTCTAGGGTCACAAGAAATATCAAGGGTCTTTCCACTATGAGTCAACAATTTTACTACCCTTCGTTCACAATCTAGGATGGCGCCATATTGGGCTAGCCAATCCATCCCTAGAATCAACCCATAGCCCATGAAACCAAGCACAAAAGCATTACATTCAAAACCAACGCCTAAGATAGACAATCTCAAATCCCTACAAACCATGGATAAATGAGCCGAACCACCAATAGGATTTGAGACTACAATGGGATCCACAACAAGACTAGTATCTAAGTGCAGTGTTTCAACTAATGATGTAGAGATAAACGAATGTGATGTGCCAGAATCGAATAATGTACGGATAGGATGATCAAATAGAAAAACTAAACTCTCATCGGAAATGTTTCTACCTCGTTCTTGCAGCGGTGGGACCGCGAGAGCCTGGACCTGCTAGCTTGCCGGCCCTGGTGCCACGAGAACCTGAAGCTGCTCTCCAGAAGTTCTTTGCCCTTGTCCCTGATTCCATGGGCAGTCCTTAACTAGATGACCTGCCTCTTCACAGTGGAAACATCTAGTCTTCTTCTTTTTCCTACAGTCTTTACTCAGATGGCCTGGTGTCCCACAATTAAAGCACTTCTTCTTTCGTTTGCCATTATTGTTCTTCCCGCCTTTCTTGTTTTGTTGTTGCTGCGGTTTCTTTTGATCCCCTTTCTTCTCGGGTGCCTTATTAGCATTGGCGCCCTTCTCCTCTTCATGCATAAGCGCTGTATCAATTAGCCCCTCAAAGTTGGCCCCATAGGGATGTGGGTCATAGCTAACCCATGTAGTGGCTCGTTCAAACCCTTAACAAATCTCAGGGCCTTTTTTCGGGTGTATTCACCAAGTCTAAGCCTAATCTTGCCAACAGATTGAACTTGTTGACGTATTCTTTTACTGACAGATTCCCTTGCTTTAATGCCAAAAACCATTCCATGTATAGATTCTCTTCATCCCATTAGAGAAACTTTGCCTCAAACCTACGCCTGAAATCTGTCCATGTATCAACCGGACGCTCTCCATTAGTGACTTCCCACCAAAACGAAGCTTCGTCCTTCATCATCCAAGTAGCCAATTGGACCTTCTTACAATCGTCCAAATCAAAAATGCCAAACATATCCTCCACTTCTTTCAACCAATTTCTTGCTTCAATGAACGTTTCAGTCCCACTAAAAGATTTTCGACCCATCGAACGAAAGTCTTTACATATCTTGGAGAAAGTATCTCCATGCGGAGCAATGGCCGGAGATGGGGAGGAGGAGGAGGAACGTTGGTCGTTCCTACGGCAGCGCCCTAGCGTCGAGATATTGACGAAACCAACCGGGTACATGAACACCCTCTGGTATCTTAGATGCTCCAGACATGCTGAAAAGAAAAAGAAAGAGTTTTAAAACAAGGGAAGTGAAAGAGAGATGTATGGCTTGCGGAGATTATGCTCTTTTAAGTAAACTTTCCTTGAAAATAGCTTCCTTAAAACAAGTTTTTGAAAACACTTTCTAGGAAAATAATACTTTTGAAAACACTTTTCAAAACTTTTTATCTGTTCTAGTAACCATAGCTCTGATACCACGTGTAACACCCCCACGTCCATTAATTTCACTCTCAAATGGAATGCATCAATGTCCATGAAGCATTATTGTTGTATAGAACAGATAAATTACAGGAATAAATAAATAAAACAACAAAGCGGAAGTGAAACTTATTTTATTTCATCATAACTCAAAACGAGTTTACATAAGTAGTTTCCAAAACTATTACAACAGGATCAATAGTCTTTTCCAAAAACTTCAAAGTACATAAAGAAGCAAATACTTAAATAACATAAATGCATAAATCCCCACTGAGCATAAGAAAAGCCATAAAGATGAGAGAGTCCCAAGCAAAACATCTACTATGTTCAAGCAACTGAAAGAAATCGACACTAAGCTATAGTATTCCATCCTTGCAAACTTGAGGTGGGGGGTGGGAAGGAAGAAAAGAGGTGGAAAGAAAAGGGGGTCAGACATAAAGTCTGGCGAGTGTGATAACTTTAATAATATAATTATCAAAATAACTAGGCTAAGGCATAAGCTGGAAAATAAGGAAATGAATGTGAACAATTGGGTATGATAGAACAAAACGTGGAAATAAGATGAACCAAGATATCGTTAAAGGTGCCCCTAATTACTATAAGATAATTACTACACTGCACCACCACTAGTCACCCTAAAGGTTGATGCCTCCTACGGAACTTAATAATGATAATGGTAGTTTAGTGTACCCTTAGCTACCTTCATAGGTGTCGTCTTCCCCTATCTCCACTAGGTGTATCCAGTACCCGCATTCGATCGGCTCCATAACTCGTAGATACCCATGCTGGCCCCACAGTGGGGTGTATCACTCCCCAAAGTGACAACCCGATACAACCAAAAATGCGCGGCTTATATCTACACGATGCAACAACGTCATACCTACCAGCCCGGGCCCACACACACATATGAACCCGTTGAACTTGCGTTGCCACCACTGACCCGTTTTGACCTCTTACAATCAAAACCAGTACGCGTGTCCGGTCCTCGACTTAGGTCGAGCCCAAAATGATACTTAATGGGTTACTAGTTTGAAAATGGACCCCATGCATGACACAAGCCTTCCACCTACGCTTGGTCCCCTCTAAGGTTTTCCCCCCACTCAACCCCATTCTTAATCAAGTCTTTTACATGTCTCAATCTTGGTAAAGTACATCTAATCGTATTTCAGAATGCCACCCAAGGCACCCACTAAATTCCACATGCCACCCAAGGCACCCACTTAAACCCCTCATGTCCCACTACATGTTTATTTGGTTAAGTACTTCTTAATTCATTAAGACTGTAACCTTGTAAAGACCTCCCACATTAGACTGGAATTTATGGTAGCTGGATTTGCCGCGCGGGTCCGGGCAGTCTTACACCACAAACTAGCCTAACCTTGTGTCTTTACAATTGTTACGCATTTAATTTATGCCTAAGACCTCCAACATTTGACTGGCATTTGTGGCAGCTGGATTTGCCGGGAAGGTCCGGGCTGTCTTACACCACAAGAGAGTCTAACCTCGTGTCTTAGACGATTAATTACCCTAATTAATTATCCCTAATTTGAATTAATTTCCCTACTCAAATTGCCAATCAATTATAAATATAACTATGTCCATAATTGACTCAATTATGTCCATCTATTTATGGTATATAAAATTATACCAATTAACATCACATTTAAGGCTTTTTTGCCAATTCTCAATATTAAATCTTTTAATATTATCCCATTGCCCCATGTTGTACGTTCGTTCGTTTAACGTAAAATATACGTTAGACTCGAATAGTCTAACTTATTGTAATGACCTGCATTTTCAGCGGTATAATAATTAATTTATTTAATTATTTAAAAGGTGATTAAAAGGATTTCATGGTCGTTGAATTAAATAACGGTGAGAATTTAATAAAAATAATAAATTAAAAATAATATATTTAATTCTGAAATAATCAGAATTGGCTGAAATGGCGATATGGTGTGAACTGGATCATCTGCGATATTTAATTCAGTTTATAATTTGAATTAGAATAACGAATATATTATTTAAACAACAGTTTGAACGTATAATTATATTATAATTAAAATTGAGCTTGAAATGGCGCGGTAGTGTGTTATTTGGTGATTTGAACTTCAACGGGATGTACAAGGTTCGTTTTAAATCGGATTTCTGTGAAACAAGAAACATTAGGAGCTGGTGGAGTATACCTTTCTAGTGGAAGAGAAAAATCGGGATTTCGTCGTGTAGATTTTGATTTATGTCCAAATCAAATTTTAGAAAAGTCACTGTGGAATTCCTTTATAATTTATAAAGGAATTATTTATATTTTAAAAAAAAATTCAATATAAATCGAATATCGGATTGACCCAGATTTGAAATATCAAGTTAGAAATTCATATAGGAATATTCTAGAGCTGTATGGTATTCCACTGTGAATGTATACGATAATATTTATTTATGAATATTTAATTATATTAAAATATATTTATATATATAAATGGGTTATTTAGTACTTTAAAAATAGCCACCTTTGCAAACGAAGTCGGAATTCGACGAAACTAACTTTGTTCGATCCGCAATGTCAAGTAGTTGTTCGATTTCCAGTTTTATGATTTTTAGAGTCACTGTGATCGTACGGATTTTTAGAGGGAGAAAGAGTCGGCATTTCAACAGTTAAAAATACTTTGTGTGAGCATATGAAGTCGGAATTCGACGAAACCAGTTTCGTTAGAACCGTAATGTAGAACTGTAGCTGCATATCCAGTTTGGTGATTTTTGGGTACCATATGTGATCGTATGGATTTTTAGAAGCCAAATAGAAGCAACGTTCCCATAAAAATCATTATAAAATTAATTAGAAAAAATACTATAAGTACCCCTCACTATCCCTTAAACCCTAAACATTATCCATTTCTGGTCAACGGATTTTTGTGCCGTGATTTTATCTCCAGGAAAAATATTTCCGTCTTTCAAAAATCAATAGAAATGAAAATAAATTTCTATAAATAATATAGCATGTATATATGAGATGGTATGGGTGTAAGCTTCAGTCTCGTACCCTTCTTTTTATGTTCGACGTCAGTTTTGGGGTAACAATGTTCTATAGAGCGAACTATAACATCCCACTATTTTTAACGATTTAAATATTGATTTAAATCGAATTTTATTTTGAAAATATTCTATAAAATTTTTGTAATGGGAATTTTAAATTTGAAATACGTATAGTGAGATATAGCAGTTCTGAAAATTTCATCGGAAAATTTGAATGTTGTCGGTCGTGCAATTTTTAGTGCAAAGCTGCGCATAACAGTTCAAATTTTAGCGATTTTAAAATCTCTCCGAAGCCAGTTCGGACAAACATGAAAAATATTCTATTCGTTGTCATGAGTCCAACGGTGAAATCCGTTTCGAGAAAGTCGAACGTTTTAATCTCCGTTTAATTGTTTTTCTATCCGAATTTTACGCTTAAAGAGGCCTGTAACACGTTTTTGAATGGACCATGTTGGCACTGCAAATTTTATTCCGTTGTGTTCGTCTCGTCGTGCTGATTTCCGCAATATATTCATTTATCAGTTTCAGTGCTCGGTTCGCGACAAAATTTCGAAAATGCTTGTGCAATTCATTTTTGAAATAAAGTCATTTGAGTTCGACGTGTCCCTTTTTGGATTCAACATGTTTTTCTAGCTATTTTGGGTCTGCAAAGCCTATCATTTTATTTTGTTAAACCTCCCATTTATCATTTTTTCTCTAGGTGGACAAGTTTTACATCAAAATGCAAACATGCATGCATACGTGAAACTCCATTTTAATTCATATTTTTCCAAAACCCAATTTGAAAAGCATGCACGTCCATTATATTTTCAAAGTTATCTTTTTATTTTACTAAGACATACATTAATTTTTTTGTTTATTTTGCAAACTTAGTACATAAGGTGTGCGTCTCCTCTTCCATTTCAAAAGCCATGCACCATTTTACTAAACCATACGTTACTTTTTTTCTTTTTTTTTATGCCTTTCATTTGCTTTGATAAAAACATACGTACATATATATATAAATAGGAATGAAAGGATGTATGCAAGGTTGCATTTTTCAAGACATGCATTACTTTATTTTTATTTGGTTTTCCATGCATGCGTTTATCATTAAGACCATTCGTGTTGGAATCCTTTCTTTCCCCATTACTATGTGTCCCCTTTCACATTCATTTTCTTCTGTTCCAAGTTTGTTCTCAAGGCCAGTCTGCATCGCCTTTTTTTCTAAAATAAAAGAGAATAATATTATTGGATGTTACAACTTTTACCACCTTTGATTTCTCGGTTGCTTTAATAAAGTAAATTTGAATTCAATAAATGGTCTAATATGAATTGGTGAACGCATCACTGACTGGTACGTAAGTGGAGCGAGTATTGAGGATCCACCCACTGTTATCTCGTTATTGAAAATATCTCTGCTTGTTCATAATAAATAAAAGAATGCATTGGTCCATCTCCCATCAATTATTCCCCACTACATGTATGTTTCTTCCCCGTTCACCATTCCTTTCTTTGCCGAGTTTTTTCCA